>VMBQ01000014.1:55958-158193 GCA_007657795.1 Dreissena rostriformis | reverse complement strand
TTTTCAATCAGTGAATGTTACACAGGCGCATGCTTCAAACAAAAGCTTGACATTATATCCTGGGAGAGATTGGCGTACTGTCAAAATCAAGTAGAGTTCTGATGTTATCAGATAACATTTCTCGGAAAAAAAATCAAAAATATGAAAATAGAATATACCGAAATAATTAGATTTTCCTTTCAGAAACAAATAAAATGTGTCATCTATCAGTTATCGTGCTGTGTAATCGTACTATTTCGCTAAATAATTGTATATTTTTATAACAGAAACTATGATAAAGAACCAAGGTAAGAGTTAACGTCGCTATCGGCATTTTCTTTGTCTGTAAGCAATACAATTAATGTATTATATATGCGCTTGTGTGTTCTCTCGTAAGTCACAAACATGAATAAACGTATGAAATGTAATTTGTCGAGTCAAGTGTTTCGTCAGCTCATGTATGTTCGTGCATTATTAAATCTCAGAAGTATCGGACATTTGCAAACATTACAGGTCGAGTGACCTATATCTAATATACAATTTACATAATATATCTGTATCAATAAGGTACCATGTTTTGCTACTGTTTTTATAATCATTTTCATTTTATATCAGTTTACGAAGGAAAAATGTTCAAATTAATTCAATTGTGTAAGCATGTTTGCCTCAAACACTCAGTAAAGCGGGTGTCCATGGAAAAACATACTGTCCATATTAATGTCATTTTTATTCCAAAATACAAGTGACTGCGCGAACAATCAAAAGAGAACAAAATATACCAATAAACTAAGAATTTGCTTAGGAAGCGAGTGTTTTTGTAAAAAGAATTAACACGTATGTATTTAAAATAACATGTTTGCTGTAAAACGATATCAATAGACGATAGTTAGCATTAAACAAGTTCAAGTTAAATGTTTGGTATCTGTTCTTTAACCTTTCCTGGTAATAAAGAATAATTAAAACCTCGCTTTTCCCTATGCCTTATAAGACTCGTTTGAAATCACATGATAGTAAAAGCCACCAACCATACATGTATATGCATCAGATGAGAAGTCCTTCCCATTTGAAAACAAATTAAGTGTAATTATGTAAACAGGTAAATTAGGTGAAAAAAGAACACGCGTCATGTTTTACAGACAAGTGTAACTCATAGCTGCGATGCGAATGCCGACTTATTGTCATAAACACTATTTATACAAATATATTTTTGTTTAACTAAAATTGCACGAGGAGCCAAGGTTAAGGGGGAAAAAAAACGATATATATTAATATTATTAATAACTTACTGAATAATACAAGGTGTGTGACAATAAATGACAGTCGTGTGTTTTTTAACACAACGCTACAACAAATACTTGTATCAGGATGTGTGAATACATTTACTTGAATAAGCAATTTTGAAGTGTGTAGTGAAAAAAAAATTATAACTCGCATGCTTCAGGTTGAACATATCCTGCTACATTATTATACCTTTTACAACAATGAACTTCAATACTACTGATGCCGTTGTGATATGCGACACATTACACTTAATTTATACACTCATCATTTTCATCATTTTGTTTCATACGACTAAACATCGTAATACATGTACCTGTACAAGAAGGTTTAAATGATAATCCCTGTTCACTAAGCCTTTTATACAATGGCTTAGAGTAGAAATGCATTAATAATTCCCGACAAATATTCGATTTAAAAAGATTGAACAGTGGTAGATTGTTTAATAACAAAACGTACTCTGTGGGACTTGTAGCATTGCATCGGTGCAATTAAAGCAATGTTTTATAAAAAAAAACCTGTCCAGGCTTTTTGAATGACTTAACATTTTTCCAATTATGCCTCATTGTAAGGTCATGTTCTCGCTTAACAATCCTTGCTGAATAGCAAAAAAATGGCAGCTCATTCATCCATATCACGTATAAAGACAAATGAGGCTGAGCGTGAGATTGGTGTAACGTATGGACATATATTTTATACCGTATCTACTCTGGCAGACACAACGTGCATACATTGAAGTATATTATACCACAGTTCCATCATATCAACTCGCCCAAACAACTCTTTGCAAACGCTGTAATGGTAGTATTTATTTATTTGTGTGCTCACCCAGCACCAAATAATTGTATAAAACTTATCTCATAGTTAGTGAATTCTTGTGGTACCGTTCGTTAATTAAATAAAACAGAAATACCGTGTGTTTATGCCTCATGACAAAACCTCCGATTCTAAATTGCTTTTACAGTCTTATTGATCAGTACACGCGTATAAATTATGAAAGTTACATGTGCATATTGTCAATTATAGACTGATTCTGTGAGAATATAATGTCCGAACATTTATATTTCACACACGCAGTATTGATAGTAAACTCAAAGTACTCGCCACCACATTTCTGCAACTACTACTTATAAGTACGTTACTTTTGTGGAATTGGAGAAGTATATAACCAATGTCAATTATGTTGTTAATTGATCGGTCTCTTTTATAACGTTAATCCCTTTATTCTTGTGGTACCTATATGGTTGCCGGTCAGTGTTCAGTATTCAATGTAAAAGTGAACTTTTGGTACCTGTATAACCGGTTGCCGGTCAGTATAGAAATTAAAAAAACAACTATATAGACAAATTACCATAATTGATTGCGATAGCGTTCACATTTGATTGTCGTGTGATATTATAGTTGTGTTTTTCATGCGATATGGTAATATTGTTACTGTACATACCTGTATAATAATACATAAAAAAACTAATACTAGCATCTTAATTTGACTTTTAACATATGTTTAAACAGTATTGACGTTACATGATCCCTATTGTTTTGTCGCCTGCTACAAAGTAGCTGCGACATATAGAGATCACTTCTCCATCGTCTGTCTGTATGTCACAACTTTTGTCATTCAGAATATGCCTGCAATATACGTGTATAAGGTCAGGTATCAGGCATAAAAACGCACCGAATGCGCCATTTGATGCTAAAATTTGAAAAAAATAATCCAAGGGAGGCCCGGACCCCGACCAACGGGAGAGGGATACCCCCTCCTATACCAAACCCCTCCGCCGCTCCAATGTCAATTTGCTTCCGACGCCCCTGCTAACCAACGATTATATTTTAGTGGTGATAGATATCCAGGTCTGTAAAATTACAACAAGAGTAATTGTCGTTGCCCATTTTATAAGGGATTCTTACTGTCAGAGTGTTGTCTTGGTAAGATTAATTTATAGACGAGTCGGTGCGATTTAAAACTAGACCACATACCATATGCGTATATAACACTTCATGCAAAATTCTTTATGGAGGTTGATGCTGATTTATTATGATGAAAGTTGGGAGACATACATGGCCGGTTCAATAAAATGCGTGGCTGACGTATATATCCGTCCGATCAAGAGGTATTACAATGAGCACTCGAACCGAAGGGACGTGTGTTTGTATGGTTAAAATATAAATTAAACTTCATGGGATATTTGAGAAACTAAATTTGTAAATGTAATGGACATAAAATGTAAAAGAATACTCACTTGTATTTATACACGGTTTCTCATTCATTATTCCGAGACATATTACATTATACCTGGCTGGCAGAGGTCAACTACTTAATTGGGAAGGGGGTATGGTGGTTATTGGTGTGGATATGTTTACAATTTATTGATTGGTTAACTTCTTTCTATGCACAGCACTTGAATTACATTGCCACGAGAGGTTAAATAAACACACACAATGCGCATTACCCATATCATATAAACAAACACACTAATAGCAAAAGAAAACATTCACAAATTATCGATGCACACTTGCTCTTCAAAGCGCCCATGTTGACATTGGTCAGTAACAGCATATTTTATTGAAATTCCAAACAAAAATCGAAAGCTGTTGAGATTTCATTGACAACTTGAAATAGTATATGATAATAGTAATGATAATCCTAGCTATTTTTTGCAATTCATAGATATAATTATATTTATGAACATATCGCAAAAGTGTAATATTACTTTTAAGTATTAATGTATACACTACGAAAAATGTGAAATTAGATTATAAGGTTAGTGTATTCTACAAAACCATCAGTCAGATGAGATCATCTCATTATCAAATTGAACATGTATTTGTTATTGCATGACGAAATGACTATTAATATTAAACGTTATTTGATCTCGAAATAACTAAATAATCAAATCTTAGAAAACCATCTAATGTGCCCATCAACCAATCATTAGTCATCAGAATATCATATCGGCTTTTACAATTTCCATAAACAAGTGTCTATATAGAAACTGAGATTGAAATCTCACAAAACGGTTTTCGAGAGCTGATTATATTTGTAGCGGCAGCTCTTTTGTTTCTCAGAAGCCTTGTGAGAAGGTCATGTTAGCATAACGTGCATAGTTTTGAAGATAAATAATGCCAGTGCGAATGATTAAACCCGTTTGGTATATTGTTAGGTACACCGTAGTTTAAAAGGCTTTTATCTCTCTAACGGAGCTATTACATCAACTGAAATAAACTTGTGAGGATGAAGGCTAGGCTTAAATTGTTTCAAACAAAACCAAAAGGCGTCCAGTGTTGTAATATAATACAACGAATATACGAGTAAATATTTGATTGTTGGCGTCTGCACTTGTATTATTTATACTTATTTTCGACATAATAACATATCATTAATTCGTAAATAGTCGTATAGAAACAAGAGCTTTGTAACAGTCAAATGCCGAGTTAATGTTTTCAGAGAAATCTTTTTTACCTTTTGACCTGTCGCAACATTGTGATGTTAATTTACTTCTGTCACCATAGCAACCTTATTTTTGTCGGACGAAATAATTGACAAAACGCACATACTCCCCATACGGACTAGTATCCAAATAGAGTTTCATCAAAATTTAAGTGTTTACTTATTTCTGTTATTATACCACCAACAATAATTGGCGGTAAAAAATGAAAGAATGTTCATATTTTCCATTTGCCCCTCTATACACTTTATGTATTTCATCAAGCTAGTTAAATAATTACTTGAGCAATTGCACGATTCATATTTTCGGACAGTTTTCAGTTATTTGTGTAACCATTGCAAACATAATGTGTGTCTGCAAAACAATTAAAATCATGTGCATATTCCCCATATGACCCTCTATCTACGTACCGAGTTTCACAAACCAAGCTCAAGTAATACTTAAGTTTTCGCAGCATCCACATTTGGAGCGACAGACGGACAAACAGAGCGACGGACTTACGTTTTATTTGTTGATAATGAATAGATAAACATATTCGATCATGATTTCAGAAAGCGTTGACTGTGCATGTTTGCATGTTAATTTGCTTGTTACATAATATATAATCCACTATTACGTTAATAAATAAATAAACACAAATCCCATCAAATGCAAAACAAATACATCGACGTCTTCGTATTTTTCTGTCATTAATTCCATGATCGTTTTTCCAATGTTCTAATAGATACGTCGCAAATATCAACCGACAAGACAATTTAATGTTGATATATGGAGTTGGAAATAATGTGCATTTTTATACCAGAGTTGTGTTCGATGCAACGAACAAATTACCCAAGTAAATAATGTATCTGGCTGTTTTATATCTAAAAGTCTATCCTAAATCTAGTCTAACGTCGGCGTACCAAAGGAAAGTTTCTGTACTGCAATAAACGTGCTCTGGTATTTCCCTTCATCTCAGTTTGCAGTTTTAATTTGTGAGCAAAGCTCACAAATAATGCAGATGCAATTTTTGAAATCACTATGCCTTAGCTACGGTAGGGCCCGTAACCCATGACTGCCTGTGTAAATAACTGCAGTCAAATTTAACAGACGACAAATGCTTAAAGCGTTGCAGCAGACGACAGCCTGTAATTATGTTAGCAATAGGTTTAAGAGCTTGTGGTGCATATTGGCCAGTAAAGTGTTTAAACCAGCTTGTGCGATGACATTGGTAAGTTTATCATTGAAATATGTACATATTGGCTGCTTTCCGGGAACACGGGGTGTTTCACACTTACTGTAAAAAGGCACGGCCTCGACATGCTTTCAAACAGTTACCACATGCAAGTCGGCCTGATATACGATTTTAGGGTCAAAAGACTCAATAACGCGCTTTACAGTTACATCCATCGTTTAATCATTCTTCATTATTCAACATTAATTCATACAACGATTACGATTGAGATTGCGGTTATCTGAAAGAAACAATATTATAAAGAAATAACAAAAGGAAAAGAAACACATACCATGCTTGATCTTGACACATGTAAATTAACAATTAATATCAATTACGCATTCTGAAAATAAACTTAACTTCCATTCATAAAATATAAGGTTTAATTATACATATGAATACACTTCTAGAAGACTTGTAATAATGACCAATAATCCACAAAAAAGTACATTGTGACTAATTTATAAAATAAGCTCTATACAATACTGAAAACAAAACAAACACAAAAAGAAATACAGATACAACTTACTGAACAATGCCAAATTTCCCCTAAAACGTACACAAGTCAAACAATACGACCCACTTGTTTCAGAGCCTTTTCAAAACTGCTGCTTTGGGCGATTTCTAAGAGAACGTTCAGCAAAAAATGTACATAAATTAATTAATATTCATAATGGCCAACCAATGAAAATATAGAATATAGCCATATCAACCGGTCTAAATATATCTTTTACCAAATTTGGAGTCCCGGAAATGCCACCACCATATTCGGAGTGTCGAAACCTCAATGAATTGTTAAGCTTTAGATGTGACAAGGCAATTAAAATGTATGGGTGGTCGACCTTCCCAGTCCCGGAACACCGTTATTTTCTCATCATCAGTCTGCTATTTTGAAACAATAGTGCTAGTCTGCANCATAAACATCAACATTACATGTATTTATTTTCACCTGTAGCAATCGTTTGCAAAATTTTAAATGTATGCGTTCTATATCATCTGACTTAGTGAAGCCCCACACTTCTGAAGCATAATTTAATATATAACCCACAAAAGCGTCAAACAACTGGCAAAATATTTTCGGTTTTATGTCAAATTCATTGCATTTAAACAATAATTTATTTAATGCTTTAAGGGCTTTACCAACCAAATGTTCTTGGTTTAATTTAAAACTTCCAGTATAATTAAACACCGTGCCTAAATAGTTAAAGTTATCAACAACTTCAATATCAATACCATTATATGACCATTTTTCATTTTCTTTTAATTGTCCTCTTTTCCGAAATACCATTATTTTAGCTTTTGCAGTGTTAACATTTAGCCCCCAAGCATTGCAGGATACATATAATTTATCTAAATGTGATTGGACTTCAGCAGGTGACTTGCCTAAAATAGCCATGTCATCGGCAAATAATAATAAAATCAACACAATATCATCTATACTCAAACCAGAGTTAATGCTATCTTGTTTGTAAAGTTAAAAATCCTCAACAAAGAAAGAAAACAAGATTTGCGACATTACCTCCCCTTGCCTCAGTCCAACCCCATAACTAAAATAATCAGAATAAGATTAACATGATTAAACACGTGACTTAACATTACCATACATATCCTTCACTATTCTTAGCAATTTACCTTGTATACCAGACTTAAACATTTTCAACCATAATGCATTGCGGTAAATACTGTCAAAACATTTTAACATATCGACGTATATAACATACAAACGTTTATTTTCATTCAAATCATTTTGAACAATTGACATCAGTATAAAAATAGCATCAACAGTTGAATAGCCTTTTCTAAATCCGAACTGCGCATCCGAAATAATAGTGTTTTCATTGCAAAAAGTTTCAATGCGTTTATTTAAAATCGTGGTAAATCATTTTGAAAAGCAGCTTACTAAGGTACTCCCTCTATAGTTACTTGCATCATTAACTGAGCCTTTTTATGCAAAGGGATTTTAACTCCTTCTGTCCATTTATCGGGGAAAAAATCCGATACAAAATACTGTTAAACACAAAATATCACTACATTCAAGAACATATTTATTCAACATACAATCACTACCAGATGATTTATTTCGTTTCAAATGTTTAATCGCATTGCGAAGATATAGGCAAGTCAAGTTCAGGAAATGCAAAATTTGCTAAGTTAAAATCATTAAAAAAAATCCTCTGCTCCAGTAGGACAAAAATCAGCATTATTGTAACTTATGTTTTCAAAAAACTTTGTAAATTCTTCTAATGATTTTTTATTTTTAATGACGCTATTTTTTACTTTGAAAAATCGCCAGAAGTCCCTTGGTTTGTGCTTCCTTAAATTTGTGATCTTCAACATTTGTTACCTATAGCAAACGGCTTTCTTCCTGCGAATTAGGTCTTTATAATATTTCTTACTCGATCATAAACATTCTCTGTTAGTATCTTTTTTGCAAGAATTAAAAACACGTAAAGCGGCGTGGTACAAATTTTGGTGCAGTAACGCACTCGTGGTCAAACCACTCTGCATGCTTTATACAGGTATTAACATTAAAACTAGGGTTTGTATTATAAACACGAATTTTGGAAAATAACGGGTCCGCAACACTGCGAATAGTTTCGGTAAAATTATTCAAAACGTCATTAATTGATGAACGACTAAAAAAATATATATATGGTGCACAATATAATTAAATGCAGGTAACATAGAAATAATCCCTGAACGAAATTGCTCTCGTAACACATCGTCCCATTTATAATTGACATCGGTGTAAGACTGATACTCTGACGAGACATAATTACATAATAACGAAAAATGTAACGGGGCGTGATCACTGAACTCGTTAAAATTATGCAGGGTAAAATCTGATATATTTGAAAAGCTGCATTCTTTCGTCATTAAATAGTCAATAACAGACGTACCGTTATTCGATTAAAAGGTTTGCTTACAGCTATTGCCAACTATAGCATTAACAATACGTAAACTAGTGGATTTGCATAGATCAAGTAATCTTACTTCATGACAATTTAGTGAGCTATCAACAGAGGCCCTAACTGAGGTGTTATCTGGTCATCCTATACAGTATTTATTGTATCTTGTACAATAAAATCACATTTATTGCCAACTCTGCTATTAAGATCGCCAATAACAAATATTTTACCAAATTCCGAAAAATAAGTTATATCGTTTTCTAAAATTTCAAAGAGATCTACATTAAATATATTATACACCGGAGGATCATGTCCCAGTACATAAGTGGCACATATATAAAAATCATATGGGAAATATAAAAATGTACGATCACATTTGAACCAAATTATTGTATTATAATGATTTTTTACGATTAAAACACCATCGGCTAGTTCTTTTTCAATATAGACAACAATACCACCACTATTTGTTCTAGCTTTACGATGTTGAAATTTTCTAAAAAGGTAAAAGACAAATATCCACTCAAATCTATATTACTAGAGCTATTCGTCCATGATTCAAATATATATATATATCATTAGAACTCAAGATATTTACAAAATTTGAACATAACAGCTCACTCACTTTACTGTCTACAGCACTCAGGGCAAAGTCTATACTCTCTGTCTTTTCCTCGACCCTCGTTACTTGTTCACCCAACTTCCGGTTTCTATCCTCTACCACCAACCACAACTTTTTTAATTCAGATTCGAAACTACTAACCTTCTTTTCTACTTCTTCAAGAGTGTTTAGCTTTTTCTCTATGTTGTCCATTCTAGTGTCTAGCTTCTTCAAATACGCGAGTAGCTCGCTGTTTAACGGTTCTGCCATATTTAGCACTTCCGGTTGGACAGAATTTCCTTCGACACAACTCACATACCCACTGAACACATTATTGTCAATTTCTAGAGATGGCACACAATCCGTTTCATATAATACGGCATAAGCTACACTTAAAATGTCACTCACCGAAACGTTTGTATCTCCTGACGGGCCTCCCGATTTTAAAAGTGTTCCTGTGTTCACTTTATCGCTTTCACTACCACTGCTTTCTCTATTCTTTCTTTTAGTTTTTATCCCCATAAAACTTTGTCATCGACTATAAACACTTTATATCCATATTTAATAAACTTTTTTCTGTATTTTGATGTTTTTTAACTAAGTTTTTAAAGATTTTCGCAAGAGCTCAAAAATTCGACCTTCCCGCCTAATCACGTTACATAACATATTAAATAATATTATACAAATTAACATCTTAGCATTATGGTTAATATTTAATGCTAATTTTAATGAAAACAGCGTTACCAATTTACAATTAATGAGTTTTAACATACATTTAAGCTATTCAGTTGTAGCTAGAAAAAGGCAATAACTTCTTACTGAATGTAGGACAAGTGGATTTACCCAGTCAGGGTTTATTATAATCGACCGAAATTAAAGGAAAGAAAAACAAAGTCGTTTTGAATAAAACAGAGCTTGTTTAATCAGTGTAAACATACTCATTATTCTGATAGCATTAAATAAACTAAATCTTCTGGTACAAAACAATGATTAATTGAACATGTACGTCCCTTAAGATGCGATATTGTTCGCGTGCACACATTATATCAACGCGCACAAAGTAAATCAACGCGCACTTTGATGATGCGTTATGTCTGACCGTAACCGAGCAATATTTTACAGCATTCCCCAAATGAATGTATTCAATTAAAATAAAGCGCCCTTATTTTCCAGCACCAATTTTCATTTTAGGTTCTTCACAGAATATGGCTCCATATCAAAGCATGTTAATTTGTTATACATAAAATCGACAGCAGAATTATGTTATAACAAGAATGTTATTACCGTGTCATCCATTAAAAAAAATTGCTACAATTTAATGTCTTGTGACGTTTTACTGGAGTGACACACCAATAACCTGGTGTGATTAACATAGTTATACCGATAATAAGATTAATCATGTGTGCACACCATTATTATTTAAATTCATGTAAATTGCACGATTTTAAAATTAAACCTCTACGACTTGTCTGCTACCTATTCAGATAAGTCACATTAGGCTGGATTTGTTTGTCTTATTTTAATCAGGTTTCTGTACGTCTCATGGGATTATATTAGCTCAATCATGCTCAGACGAAAAATTTGTTTTCATTGCATCCATTTAAGGTCATGAACACAGTTAAAGGTATGCAAAAATAGTGTTCAAATATAAAACGAATGATTGCCAATAAGTTAATATTCCAGTATATATACATTCCGCAGTCGTATATATCCAAATTGGCGACCAATATACATTTCCAAGCACCGGAAATTAGAAGTGCATACATATATATGACCTTCCAAATAGTACAATTTCTCTCAAAGGTTTCTCGGATGAACCAATTTAATCATTATATGACTATCTGTACTGAACGCAATTAACTCCGCTTATACAGAATCCTGCGTCGAAACCTGTTATTGCAATACGCGTCATCTAACAAACACGTAAGTATCTGGTCACGTATCTCACGAATTCACGAATCACTAAATTAGTGAATTACATCTCTTAATAAACTGTGTATGTGGCTTATAGTAAATGTTATATAAATAATGCATCAGCAGAACAGGTAATAATATAATATGTAAGTTTCTTTTACAGCGCAGTCAGTTAACAAAACGATGATGATTTAAACGAGTACTCAGACGGTCACCGTTGCATACAACAATTGTTAATAGCGCTTTTTATTTGCTTTATTCACCATAAATATACATTACAGAATAAAGCCCGCGGATGAGCACACTCGAACACGTTCTTTAATTAAACAATGACGCTGTGAGGCTTATTAAATAAAACACACACACTTTTTGAGAAACATAACAGTTCAGTGTTACGATAATTCAATTCGGCATAGCGAATATCGTTCGGTTTACTTATCAATCATCGTTTTCCCTAAAAATGATTCGCAGACAAATATTTGTCTCTTGTTTAACTAGTTGATTTACTGTTTAAGACGAGGTTACTCGGTCATGTACCCATGCGTAAACAAACACAATGGTTCCCAATCTATCATGACATTTGAAAGAAAATGAATCTGACCATGCCATTAGCTAACGTCCAGAGCTTTGTTCAGCATTAAATTATTGTCTTTTTCTTCTTTTAAATATCAGCACAGTGTGTATTTTCATTTAACCGCATAAGGAAGTATAAACTATGTAACAACTAGAATTATGTAATAAAATATAAGCTGTATGAGTCCTTTCTATTAATTTTGAAGCAAGAATCTGCCGTTGCGATTAAACATTCAAACTGTACTCTATACATGTGTATTATGTCGCTATAAAAACATTTATGATCAAAAGATTTGCCATCAGCTTCAAATGACACAGCATCCATGCTACAATCATGTTTGGAGAAAGGAATTACTATCATATACATATTGCCCTCAAAATGACCTAAAAACAGAAATAAATCACAGACTCACGACCGGTTGCCAGGCACGATATAACCGGGCATAAATTGATACAGTGAATAATATCCTATGGGGTTTCGCTGTTTTTAACACCAACGGACTAGAAACTATTATTTGATTTAAGAAAATTCGAACACTATTCATACCGCATATTCTCGTTAAACATTTGGTCCACATTCGCATGTGTAATCTGTCTTGGAATAACTTCACATTATGTGTTATGAAATTGAAAAATTGATAAAGAAGTCAATTATATTTGTAGATTTACATTGTTATATAGATTGTAGTTAAGACACGTTAAAGGATAACAAATGTTTGTAAAATAGTTTACCTTATTCGGAGTTTAAGAAACGTGTCCTACTATATACATTCGAAAACAACTTTATTTCAAACCTCAACAATACGTACATACAATTCGTTTCATTCGTTATTTTCGTGCGATTCTTGAATGATAATAAGGTAAGGTTGATTTAGTACAGTAATAAATACAAATATATTTGGGTTTTATAATAACTGAGTTTGGCATCGACAATGTTATACATCACACTCGTAATCGTAACTTATATTAGTGTTGCAAATACCGACCATAGGATGCGTGCATTATCTAAACAGGATAGAAAACCAGCGCGAAAAAGAATGCGAATACCCAGCGAGGACATGTAACTACCTATACACACATTCAGATGTGGGAAATGCCCTCTAAAACACTATAGTTGTGGAACATCCGGAATACACTAATTAAAACAACCTTGTTATAGAGTCTTGGAAAGTGGTGCAACAACACATTTAGCATGCTTGAATAGCTTAAGTAAGCTGAATTGGTTATCTCATTAGGTTTGTTATGCCCTTCTGTTAATACTACTCATATCATAACTACTAGTCTTTCTTTTAATACTACAACTTCTACTACGTATTCTACTAAAAATAATCGCACTATACAAATATAAATTTATATAAATAATTTTCTCTCTTATTCTTATGATGATGATCTGAAATATTTACTATATGATGCTATATTCTTAAATCTGTTTGTAAACAGAAGGGATGTAGCTGATGAGTGTTAGTAATTTCATTTCATCGTGCCTTAAAAAGTTGTAACTATGTTGCTCTGGTCTCCTTCCTACCATTGAGTAGTTAAATAGTAATTAAATTGAATACGTTTTAATTCCCTTTTATTACTGTTTAATTTTAGTTGCAATGATATGTGGTTAAATTTTATTTACACTTATATGTATCATGAATATTGCTGGGCCAAGTGTAAGGTTGAGCGCTGTATAATCGGTTTAAGTCCCCAGTGCTTAGCATTGACCGTTCAAAGGCGGTGACCCCAGCTTTATTCTACTATGTGTATATGTTGATTCGTTTTGTATCGTACTGTAAAGTTTTGGCAATTGGTTCCTTGCCATAAATAAAGGACCACGAAGGTGTGTATGATAGAAATGCAATACTGCTGCAGCTTCTGGAGTTTCACTTCTTTATATTAGATATTAGGTGAGCATACAGTTATGATTCTGAGATCTACATAGTAACAAACCGCAAACCAGAAAGGCACTACTGCAAACAATCGCAGGACGCCTTTAACAATAGATACTTCGGCAAAAGTAAAACAAAATGAGGCGTGATTGTATCGGCCCAAAACTTGTTCAATCACAATTTTGTATCACCTGTGTAACTATAGACAGTTTTCAGTGATAATTAACAAGACAATAAACCTATGATCACTATTCATTTCATGTAAATCTAAATGATGTTAGTAAGACAAAATGTGTTTTTTTGCATTTAGGCATGACTTTTAATCCACATACAGGAAAACAGAAAGTCACACTCTAGCCCTAAGACCATCATTAACAAATAATGTATGTTGACATCAAAACCGTTGTAACATATCAATTCAAAGCAGAACTTTATATCTACTAAACAAATACTACAAAACATGACCTTGAGTACATATTTAACTCATGGTATTACACATGCAAACAAAACAAGAAATCTTGACTCGCGTAATGATCCATCGCCATCAGTTGTTTGGACTAAGTCGACATTTATCATAGTTGCTGTGTTTGTATTATGATATTATTTATGTTTAACAACCGATTAAGCCCATGATAATATTGATAACTAGCCCATTTCAAAACGCATATATTATTTTGTACGAAAAAGGAATGTGTATTAGTCTAGAACTTTTCATATGGATTATGAGGTTTGTTGTGAACTGGTATAGTAGCAAGGCCACTGTTTATAACTGTTTTTGACAAGAAATATTATTAAATATGTACAAACTATCCGTTTGTCATCACAAAATTATAAAAATAAAACAATAAGGCATTTCTCAACTTTATACTTCACCGTGTTATGTTATGTTATGTACTTATTCCTTTCCCGTTAGTATTCAATTTCAAAATGTGCGTCTACTTAGGTTATCTTATAGCTACGTATGTAGCTGACATACTATTTGACGCGTTACCATATCAAGAAACCTGTTTCTTTTATACCTAATGATAAAATATGACATTTCTGCAGTGAAATAACAGCAGTGAAAACAACAAAATTGTTCTTTTCACCGGTGAAAAGAACAAATTTTCGGAATTTCTTTTTCTATTTTTAGATTATCATATCAAGATGTACTTCCCTTGTTTATATCCTTGTTTATTTATTTTTTCTATGATCACGAGCAAAATTAAATAGATTATTCACCGAATCCAACATATTTTCTGTTAATTTTATGCTTTTTTAACGGTTTATTTACATTGTTAAAGAGTTTAACTGAAGAATTTCCCTGGAATAATGACTTCATTTTGTCAACAAAATGACGTCAAAAATGACGTCATTTCAATGTATTGAGGGATGCCACGGTAGAGAGGGTCACTTTTCAGCGAAAGGGAAATTATAATTAATTATTTTCTTGAAAAAGGGGCATAAAACAAAACAGAAAATTTGTTCATGTCAGTGTAAGATCGTTTGTTATTTCACTCGTGATCATAGAAAAATGATATTTTTTACTCGTGGCTGCGCCACTCGTGAAAATATATTTTCTATGATCACTCGTTAAATAACAAACGATCTTACACTGACATGAACAAATATCCTCTATTTGTTTAATAATATTGGGCTTCCTAATGGATTTGATATTTTATCAACATCAATAGTACGATGCACTGAACATGTGTACACGGTTGACATGTTTTAATGATACGAGACATTGGGCTATTGTGTTTATTTATATTCGTGTTGTTTTATTACCATGTTGTACTTTTACGAATAGTTGTATCTAAATGTCGTTCAAAACGGTGTAGTTTAGCTTGATAACATCGAAACCCTTGGCCTTATTTAAAAACGCTTCAGGTATGTTCTTGGAAGAATGAGTACTTAATGTGTTTGGAAAGGTCCCTTACTCGCTTCTAGATAGTATCATGGTCGCAGGGCGGACACCATATATGTTTTGTATAGTACATGTAATATACAAATTTGAAATTGAAAAATACAAAACGAATTCATACAGCATATAGCACACACTTAATACGTTCACTTTTCTCGGATGAAAGTTCATTCGCAAGTGTTCCAAATAAAGGTTTTAAAAATTAAACAAAATTATATTTAGTAAATCTAAATTGTATAAGTCGTCGTGTTATTTAATTTTGTTCACTTATGCAGTTTCCGTTCTCGTTCAATGGCAATATTTACGTCTGCTTTTGCTGTTTAACATCTAGGTATGTAGCTGACGCGTTTGTATGTTAAGAAAACGTTTTGTTACATTAAATAGGGCTTCCTTATGCCATGGACTTGAAATTGTATCAATATAACAAATACAATGCACTGAAAAGGGTTATTAAGTTATAATGTTTACAGAACATGTGACTGCCGTGCTTATTTATATTCGAGTTTGTCATTCCAACGTTTTACGAACAGTTTAATTATAGCTTTGTTTAAAACTATTCCTTTAGCTTGAATAAATCAGAATCCTTGGCTCTATTTATAAATGTGTTTGGTCTGTTCGCTTGAAAGAACCAGTACGTATTGTGTTTTGAAAGGTCCCCAGATCGCCTCCCGGTGGTCCCACGGTCGTAAGGCGGACACCATATTCAGATTTGTATACTATATGGATTGTTTCATGAAAGCTCTTAATACGGAAGGACTATAAAAATCAAATGGGACAATGTTAAACGATTTCATACAGCATATAGCACACACTTAACATCGCTTCCCCTTTTTATCAGCTGACAGTTCATACACAAGTGTTCCAAATATAGGTGTTGCATGCATTCATTTTTAATGTTCTTGACCAGGAGATTTGTGAAGCCCGATTACTCCATCCAAAACCAATTGACAAAAGCAAGAGTGTTGAGTTGAGCTTGTTAGTTTTTTAGCTGTACATAAGCTTACATAATGGATTTCCGTTTTTAGGAATTAAGAACTAGTTAATCTGTAAAGTATTTACCCTTTACACGCTGTGTTACCGGATGTTTTAAGCTCATATATTTTAAATTGTTAGAATTGTGAACACACATATTGCAATTTAGATTCGGTAAATTCAAAAACATCTTTAACGTATTTATTGGACTTTTTTCTGAACAAACTAAAGTTTTAACCCTTTCTATATATGAACGGTCTCTACCTTTAAGTTTGCTACTCGTTTCTCAATACAAAGGTTCATACGCCATTAATACATATAACTTGTACTGAAGAGTGTGGGAAAATTGATTGCAGACAAAACACATCCACGTGAACACGATTTCATAAACAGTAAGAGTCTAAAAGACGTCTTCTAGATCGAAACAAACTTTACAGTTGACATGGAATTACACCGGATTCGGCAAGATGTTGGAAACCCTACACATTTGTTTTGGTATTATAGCTGACACATTAAAAATTAGTTCATTATCACATACCGTTTCATAGTTATTTAAATTTGCCTTTAATTAAGTCAGTGTGAACATTTGTGCACTTTAAACTTATATTAAGGTGCTTTCAGACACATTGTTTTCATATAATCTCATGACTAAGGGTAGTAACAATCTTTTTGTATTTATTTTTTTCTGAATATTCTCCGATTGCGGAGTAACTTGAGTCCATGTGACGAAAAATCACCCATATATCCACAGAACTGTTCACCTTATGGTATATACACATTTACAAACTATCGCAAATCTAACAGAGTTTCTTATAATAGTTCTCATATTCCATTAAATATGGGTTTTCTTTAAGTATCAATTCATATCTTATATTTGCATTTATTTCTGATTTTTTAATCACTTTTGCCCCGTATGTTTTAGTTTTTAATCGCGTTTTTGCTATAATATATCTGCGATACATTATTATAGTAGTTATTAAAATTGAAGTGCTTATATTGTGACCAGCTATCAAAGTCCATACTTTGTTTTTGATTTAGCAGTGAACACACAAGAATAAAGAAATACGATGTCGAATATAAGCAATCATATGTCGCGTGTCTCATCTCATACTGCTTTTGTAAAATTCGCCTAATCGCATGGCATACCATTAATGCATTGCAGGTATTGTCTTTGCACTGCTCATTCCTCCAACTTCAGTGGTGTATTTAATTGCTTCGTAATCTTTAGAAATAAGGATTGCATTATTTTTCGGGAATAATATTCTGATGCTTTAATGGTATAATTAGTTGAAGTGAATACTTCGTATTTTTATACATATTTGACCACACACAATTCCCTAGAGGTATCATCCACAACACGACCATTCTCAACTACGTAGTGTAATATAAGAATTTGTGTTGTCTCTTGTAAATAGTAAGGACACGTGGAACTGTTTTGCTAGTTGCATTTAAGCCTGTCGGCATCATCATAATCAGGAAGTATTTGCATTCACCTGTGCAGTTTACTCTAACTGAAAGCCACACACATTTAGGTTTCTGTTAACAATATTTGTTTTCTCACCCTATATATTGTTATTGTTATCAACACACAGAACTTTGATTTATCATTTAAGTAAGAAACGCAGCATTTCAAGCAAATACTACAACAACATATAAGGCATACTGAAAACTAATGATGCACACGTGTTCACATCCTGACAACTTTCTACAAATTGGTAGTGTCACATTCAATAAATCTGTATAAAAAAAAAAGGGTGTTACTAATGCACAGGAAAGGGCTACATGTAATTTTTCCGCAGTTGTAACATATGTTGTAATAATTAAACGTTTAAAAAATTTCAAAGTTTATTGGCAATCGGCAATAAAAACATCCCTTTAGTCATTTACAAAATAAGTATGGCAAAGACAATAAGATCGGTTAAGTAATATCACCACAAACATAAAATATACATATAAATATTGAAGCATAATATACATGCATATATACAATATATTTATGAGACGGAACATTGATATACTTTGGATTAGGGAACAGATAGTTTAGTAAGGGTATTATTTCTACATATCATAGCTTCTTTTAGGTATTTACAAATTCCTAAAATTGTATTTATTTTTTTCGATGACATAGTAGTTTGGAACAAAATTTACGGTAGGCCAAGAGATATGTCCAATAAATCTCAATCTTAAGTGTCTATAATTGTCACAACAAAGTAGGAAGTGATACTCAGATTCAACGACGTTTATATTGCAGCATCGACAAAGTATCTGATCACAATCAATACCTTGTAATAATTATAGAAGACGGATTCCATTATGAAAATCATTGGTAATTTTAATTGGATTTGTAATATATGCTTTAGGTCTACAAACGGAACGTCTAACATAAGGCATCCAGTTTAGTTTAATTATTGAGATAATGATATAATCGATTCTGATTCAAACATTATGCTTACATCATATGATACGAACTCATAGATGTAACTCTTAAAATAATTGATATGTTGGTGCTAATTTCCCTTTTCAACCACAATCGCTTAAAACTCTAACATAATTGGTGACTGGTCAAATTATACATATATGTGACAAAACTATCCTATTTATCGTATAAGGTTACTTTATCAACCAAAAAGGCCTTTTTATGAATATAAATACTCTTGTTAAGTTGTAAAAAACTCATTAGTAAAATATGCATACATTTATTAGATATGTTCGAATTTAAAAGGGTGTTTGTTTTAAATTGTTTGGTAATAATTGTTGGAATTTGAGATTATATTTGCAAGAAACTTTAGTTTTTTTTATCAAAATTACTTATTTAAATTAATCTAATCACTCGATATTCAGGATTGCAAAAGTTCCATGTATCTCAAAATGTATTTATAATACGGGATTACGCCGATAAAATTTCTCCCAAGTTGTCTAAGAACTAAATGCCTAAACTATGCGACAGCATGTTCGAAAATAGTGCTCACAAACCGTTTAGAGAAATCCGATATCAATATCTAGTCCATTACATCAATTTCATGATCCGTTTATGATGATTTGCAAGTGGTGTTAATGGATGAGCCGCCCACTATAGTTATTACGCACGGCATGTTAAGCGAACTATTAAAACAGAGATGGCACTTTATTAACAAGGTGTTTATGCGTTAATAAAGCTTGATCCGTCGTGAAATGTGTTTATCGATTTTATCCTATGTAGGCGTTGGTGTACAAATCGAAGAAAGTGTAAAACACATGTAGAACAGTATGCATTCATATATGTCAAGACGTTTAATGAAAAGCTATTTACACTAAGTATATCCCTGACAGTTTTTAGCATAAAACGGCGACTAGAAAAAGTTTGAGAAATCGAAATTTCGCAAACTTACGTACCCTATTTATTGTGTGTCGGATAACAAAGAGTGGGCGTTTATCGACAAAATGTCGTATTACGGAAAAGAAATGCAAATATCGCTGGGTTTTATTCTTTCCTTAATCAGTTTTGCTCGTGCAAATAAAGCGATATACAATAGTACATGGTACTCACAAAGTCAAATACATTACTTCAAAGACGGATGTATTGTTTTAGTGTTGAAAAAACATTTTTGTTGAGTATGTCTAGCATTTCAGAGAAGGGGTTTGTAAAATGATTCAAGCGGCAAACTTGAAGAAAAGTCTGCCTTCCTTGTTTTGTCTTTATTGCTGTTTAAGCCTGTTACTTGAGTTAACATTAAATTCAATAGTATGGCGTACACTGCATTGGAATTTTTCTCGCGCGGATTATTGTTTGTATCGTTTGTCGTGAGTAACCATTCTTTGTAAAACGTGACTCTTTCAGATTGGGTTTACTTCCCAATGACAAGGAATCTGGTAAAAGGTTGGCGTCAGTACGTTACCCACGGTATCCTTCAACGTGTACTAATTGTTTGTAAGAATTTATATAAATACATGCTATTTTCCAGTGAGATTACCTAATAATTTTCAAACACTATTTTACAAACAAAAATGTGTAATTCATTATGTTTGATTTTATAGAACCGAGTCGTTATTTAACATATGTATACCTGCACTGAAACGACCAACTTTCAAGGCGATCATCTTGCCCCTTCTTTATTTCAGATTGTGCCGCATAGTATCAATGTAAAGATGAATCTGTTCTGTTTTGAAAGTTGGTATAAAACAGACATGTCATGCTACTTCTATGAAAATATCATTTATTCAAATGTAGGCACTCTAAAAACACAGGATTTTGACTGTAAACTTTCGACAAAAGCCTAATGCCTCCATTAACGCAATCAAAACGTTCATCTTTCAACGTAGTCTTCAAGTACAAGCACCTAACGTTTACAGATACACACAGGATACATGAACTAACCACTTATGCGATTGATTAATAGCTTTTATACCAGAAGAGAAAAGGAAGTCTGGAGGAAATTGCAATAATTGCGAGAGACAGATTTAATGGAATGTAGCTTTATACGGAACAAAAAATGTTGAGATCATGGAAGAAACGCTTCTGTCTCAGTATTTACCTATTTGTACACATATGCACACTTTAAAGACGGTAAGAAAATTAATCATACCCAAAAACGTTTGTGAGTATGGCACATGATAAGCCATCTGGCTTGCGTTTTCAGTTCTTGTATTCCATAGGCAGTGCGAGATAACATTCGCTTGACATGTGCATTATACAAAACAACACAATTTATGTCGAAAATCGGGGAATTGTGCTTACAAGTGTATAGATTGTAAGGTAGGGAATTGTTCAACAACTATTAATGATTTGGAAGAAGGCATATCTATCATCGCGTAGAAGTCTAGCAATACAGTCGGCTTTCTTTACACTTTACTCAAACTCCTTAAGAATAGTTAATGAACTTGGCGGGAGGTGCTTGGAAATGGCCAGCCGAATAGATCTTGTATATCACTACAGCATTAGTCGTTTTGATGATGTGTCTGATCAAAAACAGCCCAGTTGACACAGTTTCTCAAATGTCATAAGAGAAAGCTTGCAAATAATCTTCAAAATCCAATAAAACAATCATTTACATTTATCTTAAAACCATAGGTTCCGAAAATTGGCGCTACTATTTTTCGAGAATTTGTTAATTTGTCTGCCATTAGATCAATATACATTTATATACAAACATTAAAAACCTTTTACAAACAATTGATTATGGCACTGTTTTTTTATATTGCAGGAAATTAAGAAATTTTGCATCTGAATCAACTATCAGCATACAACTGACACCTTCGAAAACATTATCAATCACTTCGTTTTTATTATTCACACCTTCTGAAGCATTGTTGATGCATTTTGTAATACTATTTCACTTGTATTTCTTTGAAAATCCCCCAACTGTTAACATCCATATTTGCGATAAGTTTTTCCTTGCGGCGGCAAATACATTATCAACAATTCTGTTTTGGTCTGGTTACTGTGACGGTTATCCCGATAGCATGGTACAAACTTCAGCCGAATCGATCTTTTTAGGTACGTTACATAAAGAATAATCCAAAAAAAAATAATGAGTTTTGACAACAACAAAAAAATCCATAAAACAAGCATTGCTTAATATCATGACCGTCATTGATTGATTGTATGTAATATAATTTATAGCATCTGCATGATAGACGCTGAGATCTAAGTAAGCTCATATGATCTTTCTAAACATGGTCATAGCAGACATACGTATTGTGATTACTGCAGGAGAGATAAGTTCAAATATATTTATATGCAACAACATAAGAATTGGAAATAAAACCAACACGATTTGTTTTTTAACTCAAATTTAAATATGTATTTCATGCCTTTGGAACATGAATCGGACAGGGATCTTTAAGTAATTAGTAGACAATTCTTTAACAAGAATGTATATAAAGGAGTTTCATTATCAGTGTTGTGTGCTTTCACTGCACATTGAGACAATAGTGTTTTAGAAATGTGGTTTAGTCGACCATATTAAATATTATTTATTTTTTTAAGAGCAACAAACACTTTAATGAAATGATACCCCTTTCATGTTTTAAATATGTGTTTGATGTAAATTGAACACAATGCAAAAGCATGTCGAAATGAAAATGAGTCATGCATCAAGTAGGAGATTTTGATGTTATCGTCATACATGTATATATCATGTTACTACTACTGCTTTTCAAGCGAGTACATACTTGATTTCATTAACAACAATCAGCAGAGCGAAAACGTTGATGAATAACAAACTGGAAAAAAAGGTCAGACGAAAACCTAACAAATGATAATGAAATTTGAGTTGTATACGTTGACAATAATTAGTTTTTGTTCAGTTTTACACGTTTTCATGTATCAAAAACTTGAACACCATTAGGAAAGCCCCACTTTAAGGTACATATTTGTTCAAGCGACATACATACACAATTTTCGTTCGGTAACACGTACGAGTATATTTATCGGTTGCGTGTTAGCGCTGACTGTAACTTGGTCGTTATGTGGTATTAGTTAATAATATCGCAACACGACTTCGGCAGTAATGGTAATGGCAAAATTTAAGACAAATATGTATTACTGAGGAAGTTAAGTGTCCTGAACATCTGCCTTGCATGGTGATGACATATTTGAAGTTTTAGTTTATTCACCAGCGAAATGAAGAAGTGTTTCACTAGACAAACGTACATAAGTTAATGCGGACAAACCGACAACACCTCTACTATACCTTTTTCTGTGGAGTATACACCCCGTACATATAAAAACATATGTCGTAAAATAACCAAACACAACACATGAAACAAAATAATTGCCGTCGCTTAAATAGATTCAATAATCATATAAAGACAATTATTTCTGCGATAACTATGCAGTCATCATCCGCAGAGGAGCGTAGTACTTTTATTCAGTATACAATTGGGCTTTTTCAGTACCTGAACGAACAATCCAATACATTACACTGCCAGACACGATAATTTACTGTTGTATTGCAATGCGGACCAAAAGAATTGAGTAGAAATCAAGCTTCGATGAATACCTCTTAATAAATATTGGAAATATAACACTAATTGCCAATTTGGTATCGCCGGACACACAAAAGCACGTGATAACAGCTATTATCATATAGAAAATCCGATTTCATTGTACATAACATCGTTTGCCATCTTATAAGGGCACACAGGCGAGCGCACTATATATATATATACAGGTGCTGATTTTTATCGCTTTCACATAAGCGCTTAAATGCTTCTCAAATATAAAAACACGCAATACTATTGTAATATAACTTCAGCTAAATCTTGTGATTAACTTAGTCAATGACAATAAAAACAAACATGATAAAAGTTATAAGAATGTTTATCTTACAACCAAATAGAAATATTTTTAAACTGTATCTTGCCTTTGTATTTATTCCTTTATTGTTTTAAAAATATATGCACTTGCCGTTGTGTCACATATTTATGATTGTTTGATATATATGATGTACACACTCGCATCATCCGGTCGACGTTCAAATTGTTTATATACTGTGGTATTATGAATAAACCCTGACGAGCTCTGTTACTTATACCATAAAATGACTGACAGCTATGATTACGGGAAAATGAAAGAAATGTATGGATAATTGGGGAAGAGAAGTGCATTCCTACACTCAACTGTAACTTATTGAAGTTTCAATTAATTCGCCAGCAAAATGAAGAAGCAGTTCGCTACATAAACGTTTACTTGGTCATGCTGAACATCCGATACCACTCCCTCTATAACTCTCTGTGGGGTATAGAAGTAATTACTGCTCTCTTTAAAAGAAAAAATCTTAACACATATAACGTAATAATTTCCGCCGCATTAACATATGAGATAATCATATAAAGACAATACTGTATGCGATCATTATACAGTCATCACCAACGGAGGAGTATATTACTTTTATTAAGTATACAGTTCATAAATAATCAATCTAATCAACATTATTAACATTGCGACACGATATTGTAATGTTATGTTTCAACACGGACCAAGGAAATAGGGTCGAAATCAAGCTCCGATGAATAACTCCTAATAAATATTTAAAATTTAGCACACATTGCATATTTGTTATCACAGGGTACACAATAGCGCGTGAGAACTGGTATTATCATATAACCAATCAGATTTTATTGTACATAATTTCGTTTCCTATCTTAAAGGGGCATAAAGGCGAACGGACTATATTAACGTATTGTCTCAGGCCTAACCAGATCCGTCTAACTTAGAAATAGTTATACTGGCGCTAAATGGACAAGTCTAGACAAAAGACGAAGTTGTCTTAAACGAATTACTATTTTACAAAATGCATACTGGTCAGTGTCCCAATTACCTTACTAACCTTATCTCACAATCAGTTCACGAACAGTCCTATTGAAATCGTAGAAACGCGGAAGACTATAATATTTAATCAAGAAGAACTTTACTTTATTCACGCTCGTTTTTACCATCTTCCATAAATCTGTGGAATTCGTTACCTAAAGATATCCGAAACATTGACACCATTGCGATATTTAAAATTTCATTGAAACAATTATTTAGTGTGTGCGAAGACAATCCCCAGTACGTCTTCTCTGGAGATAAAATTTCACCAATTGTACATGTCCGTTCTAGAAATAATTGCAGTAATCTTAACTCGGACTCATCCTAATCATCTCCTTTCTGGTTACCACTCATTAAATAATGAAAACAACACCTTCATTTTTAATGAAGTTCACAAATATATTATTACGACAAAGCAATTCGTGACTTAGCTAACAATAACTGTTTTGCTGGACAGGACTTATTATTTTTATTTTTATTATTATTATTATTATTATTATTATTATTATTATTACACGTTTAAGTCAAACGATCTCGACGAAAGTACATGTCAAAACTTCACGTATCCCTTTTTCAAATATGTCACTATATGTTTTGTGATCTCAAATAAGCCTCTACATATACAATTGTGCCCATTCGTACCATGTGGAATAAAGTGAACTCAAAGTATTACACAAGCACCAAAAAAGACGATGTCTTGTTTTCGGCGTAATGATATCTCGCCATCGAAATTGGGACTAAGTTGACATGTACCATAGCTGATGTATGTGTTTGTTTTTCACGATATATAATGATATCATTTTATTTTAACGACCGATTAAGCCCATGCTTAATATGATACCTTTTATATTTTGAAAGGCATACGTTTATATTATTTTGTAAGAAAAACACATGTCAATAAGTCATTAACTTGGCCAACCAGTAAGGACCTAGACCCATATTGTGAACTAATGGTTACATAAGAACACACAAACTGTTTATTACTTGTTGTGGAAAGGAAATATTGAATATATACACACTATCCGTTGTGATCATATAAGTATACAATTAAAACAAATAGTTTTATACTTCATGGTGTTATGTTATGTGTTTTACTAATACCTTTTACCTTTTTGTTATCTATAAAAGGTTACGTTTTCCCAGGCTGTCTAACAACTATGTGCGTAACTTACATGTTATTTGACGTGTTGGTATGTTAAGAAACCCTTTTGCTCAATGAAATATGGCTTCCTAATGGATTTGATATTTTATTAATACAAATATCACGATGCACTGAAAATGGTTTTAAGGTTTCTAAGACACAGCAATTTGCACTTTCGCGCGTATTTATATTCGAGTTTCTTATTCCCACGTTGTACTTTTACGAGCAGAAAAATGTTATTTGTGTTTAAAACTATTAGTTTTAGCTTGCTTGCATCCACATCTTGGCTTTTTTTTAGAAATGGATCTATTTGCTTGGAAGAGCGAGGACTTTTTCTCTGATGGTAGTTTCTTGATCGATTTATTTTTAAGCTTCGTTTTATTTATTTTGAATAATATACGCGTGTATAGATCACGCAGCCTTGTTTTATCATTGGTAGTAGAATTTTCATTTTGATAAATTATCGCCTCAGTCTATACGGTTATTGTTTTTATGTATTACAATCATTTTCATATGCATTTTAGTATATTACTGTCACATAAACAATCAAGTAGGTTATTTGAATCTTTTACCCACATATAGCTGCTTCTTCCTTCTATATTCTTAAATATTTTTGTAAAAAGAAGGGATGTAGTTGATGCGTATTAGTAATTTCATTTCATCGTGTCTCAAAAAGTTGTTTCTCGGTTGCTCTGGTCTCCTTACTACCATTGAGTAATTACATAGTTATTAAAATGAATGCGTTTTAATTCCCTTTTATCACTGTTCAATTATAATTGCAATGCTATAAGGTTCATTTTTATTTACACTTATATGTATCATGATAATTTCTGTGTCAAGTGGGAAGTTGAGCGCTCTATAACCGGTTTAAACCCGCCAGTGCTTGGCATTGACCGTTCCAAGGCGGTGACCAAGGCGGTGACCCCAGCTGTATTCTACTGTATAAGTGTATATGTTGTTTCGTTTTGTACCGTACTGTACCGTTTTGGCAATTAGTTCCTTGCCATAAATAAAGGACCACGAAGGTGAGTATGATAGAAATGCAATACTGCTGCAGCTTCTGGAGTTTCACTTCTTTTTATTGTGTTTGGAAATGTCCCCAAATCGGCTTCCATAGGTATCATATATGTATAGTATATGTTTTACTTCCTGATAGCCATGAAAACGGAAGCAATATGAAAATCAAATGCGAAAACAAAAAACGATTACATACAGCAAATTGCACACAATTAACATCGACTTTGCTAAATGTTCATTCATAACGGTTCCACATTAAGATATTGAATGGCTGATGTTCTTGACCAGAAGATGTATGATGTCTGATTACTCCATCCCAAACCAATTAGCATATGCAATGGTATGGACTTTATCTTATTAGCTTGTTAGCCTTAGGTAAACATTGCATAATGTATTCCATTTTAAATTCAGTTCTTGTTAATCTTTTTAGTCTTTACCTAATGAACCCGTTGTTACCGTCTATATTTATCTAATTAATAGTAATATGTTAGAATGATGAACACACATATTGTAATATAGGATAGGTAAATTTATATACACATATATATGTGTATATATATATATATATATATCATTTATATTCTTATTGTCCATGAAATCAAGATCACATATCTGCATTCAATATATGTATATGTATATATGTAGATATACTTTGTAATGAAGAGTGCGGCAAAATTGAATGCAGACATGTGAACTTGATTTCATGAACAAAACGAGTATAATTGACACCTACTAGATCGTAAAAAGTTGTGATTTAAGTTCACACGGACCTACCCCGGGATCGGCTAGATGTTGGAAAAACCTACTAATATGTTGGTACAACTGACACATTACAATTTTTTTATAAATCATATAAAGTATACTAAATTGATGTGTTAACGTTATCTTAAGAAATGTGCATTGACTTATTGTACGTGAATAATATTCTGATGCTGATGAAGGGTATAATAAGGTGAAGATACTTTCTATTTGTATACATATTTAACAACCAGACGTTCACTAGAGGCACTATCCACAACACGACCATTCTCAACTACCTAGTGTTATGTTAGTATTTGTGTTATCTCTTGTAATTAATAAGGACAAATGGCACGGTTTTGCATTTAAGCGCTCGCAAAGATCATTATCCTCAAGTCTTTGCATTTAAATGTGCAACATACTCTTACTGAAAGCCACACACATTTAAGTATATGTTATTTTGTATAATCTTTAATGTTGCTGTTTCAATGAAACTGCACTCAACCCAGAGATGCAATTTATCAGTTTCGGAAGGAACGCATCATAACAAGCTCATACTACAACACAATATAAGCAGAACTGGAAAATAATGCAGTACTCAGTATACATGTATGTGACAAAAATATCCTTTATATCGTATAAGGTAACTTTATTCATCAACGAGGCCTTTTTTATGAATGAAAATACACTTGTTAAGTTATACAATTCACGAGTAAAATATGCATACAACTAATAGATACGTTCGAATTTTAAAGTTTAAAAGAGCGTGTATGTTGAATTTTAAATTAAAAAAGTAATAATGTTTGATGAATTGCGAGATAACATTTGCCAGAAAAATTTAGTTTTTATCAAAAAAAAGAAATTTCAATTAATCTAATCACTCAATTTTCAGGGTTTTAAAAGTTCCATTTATCTCAATTATATTTAAAATACGAGATTTCGCTCACAATTACTCCTACGTTTTTTAAAAAATGAAATGCCTTAACTATACGACTAAATGTGCGACAATAGTGTTCACATACCGTTAAGGGATATCCGATATCAATATCTAGTCTATTTGGTATGTGAAACGCAATTTCCGATAGAAAAATCACCAGATTTAGATATGGTTGATTATAGGGGACCTGGCAACTGCTGTCGAGTTGGTGATTTATCTCTTTTACGGCCATAATACTGGTAATAGATATGCGCATAGTTATTTACTTCCATTATTCAAAGCATTACTGCCACGATCAACTTACTTTGTGTACAAGTCTGCTGAATCTTCAGCACTTAGCTACGTAATATTATATTATATTTTGTTATAATTTGTCCTTGATCTGAATAGTGATACGTTTGATTAACTTGTATGTGTACAAAGATTGACGAAAAATGGAGTGGGGTCAATGATCGAAGATCATGCGTCCTATAATGTTACTAACGAAACTGGTATACCAGTTGTGTCGGTACAGCTGTAAATATTCCTACGATATTGGCTTCACAGAATTTTAGTCATAATACGTACTGCAGCAAGTAAATGTCATTTCTATAAATGCTAAGTACAACTCAGCTGATTTTCATAATGCAACTTAAAATCGTATGCATTGCACGAATTATCATAATATGTAGCATGATTCATATTGATATTCAACTCTTTTTAATGTATGAATTAGTATTCTAAGTATCTTAACAACATTTTATCGGGCGCAGTTATTAAAATACCCCTAGGTTGAGTGATATAATAGAAATAACTATATCAATTCAAACGACGAATAAAGCTTTTCCAGAATTTAAGTATAAACATATTAAGTCATAAGTGAAAATAGAAGTGTAATCACAGTGTTTTTTATATTTATTGACAGAGAAAAAAAATATCATTGTGATGTTAAACCACCGATAAAAGGGAACTCAAACACAATATCTGGTTGTACTTGTACCTTTCCGCTATTCAGCACGCAGCAAGTTAACTGGTCATCAACAACTCTTAACTACAGGAACAAGACTTAAGTATTGTCTGATTGGCATTTTAAGGGAATATACTTTCTGCTTTTTATGCCATACATATTTCATATATTGAACCAATTTTAAATTATGGTTGTAAGGTTTGGGGATTAAACAATAGCATCCAATTGAAAGAATACACCTACGTTATTGTAAACAGGCGCTGGGTGTCCGATTTCAAACCCAAAATAATTTCATTTACGGGGAACTTTGGCCTAACCCCCTTATAAATAAACGGATTGTTTATGTTTTACAATATCGGTTAAAAATATTATAATCTGCTGATGTTAAATATATTTAAATTGTTTATAATATGTTATAACGTGATCTTGAACTTTATCCAGAAAACAATTATTGGGTAAAATGTGTTAAACATTTAATAAATACACTAGGTTTCAGTGAGGCATGTTTTTTTCAGGGAGTAGGAGACGTTAATTGTTTTATATCCATTGTTAAACAACGCATAGCTGATATATATGTTCAGAATTGAATAACAGAGAAACACGAAACGACAAGGGGTAGTAAAAACTACTGCATTTACGGCATTTTTAGATTTCAGCCAATAGTGTAAATCTTTCAAAACTTATATTCGAGTTAACGCGTCTAAGAGTATCTGCTCACAGACTTGAAGTCGAAGCAGGGCGATTGCACAAGCCTTAAAAAAACACCATATGAAAACAGAAAATGAAAAAACACTGTGACGTTCTCGAAGATGAGTTCCATTTCTTACTCCAATGTCCAGTTTTTAATAGTCTAAGAAAACAATATGTACATAGATATTATTGGATTCGCACAAATATGATAAAATTCATCGCACTTTTACAAACTGACAACGCTAAAACAATTAAAAATCTTGTAAAATTTATTTTTAAAGCAGCTATATTGAGAACTGAATTATATTATCAATAGTTTATCTCCATATATTACTGTTTTTGTGTAACCATAACAACAAATGCTATTTGTATACAAATTGTTAGAACATTTAAGTTTGTTTTGAATACGTTACGACTATACACTATGCATATTATATACTTACCTTTATATATAAATGTTAATAATAGCTGTTCATTTTGAATACGCATGTCTTTAAAGTTACCAATTCTTTCGTTATAAATTGTAAATTTATATTGCTTAAAATAGTATATGTATATGCCTGTCTGTCATTGACCACTATTTACTACATTGTGTATAACATGTATGTATACTCATGGGCTTAGCATGATGTATTCTGAATAAAACATAAAACCTATATTCTCTATTATCATAATAATGAAATGGTATGTATATGAAAGACATGTACGATTTTTTTAGATATTTGTGTTCGAATATATCGGTAGGAATTAATCAACAATGACTCTGAATTACATTCGTGCTTGAGGTCACGTGACACATTTGAAGTAAATTGTTTACGATTAAGAACTTGTAAATCATAAAGAAACAAGCAAACATATATTTTCTTGCAATATACGCGTTTACCTTGTGCAAAAAGATAGGCTTGAGAGTACATAGACATAAAAAGTAACAATGGCACAAGCTCAACAATGCATAAAAAATAATTATAATATCTATATGTGATTCGTTTTAACAGAACATTGAAACTTCACAGTTTATAGGGGTATTGTAAATTCTTTTTAAACACTTAATTATTTGATAGTCCATATACCATGCTATTGTTGTGTGACTTCATTGGTTTTCATTAGCCCTGTAGTTTTTAAATTTGATGTTATTAAATGCATTTTATACCACGCTTCACCGATGTTAGCTAATGCTTTGTTTCAAGTTTCAAAGTTTAAGTGAGTGATAAAACGATTGATGCATCTGCAATATTAAATGAATTTGTTGCCACTTAGGTACATTAAAAACTGAATAAAAGTATTTCCAACAAGCAACATATCAGTCATGACTAAGAAACATTCTAAAAATATGCGTACTTTTATTGATAATCATCAATCGAAATCGGTAAAATAATGCGGTGTTTGTAACGCTTTTATTTGCTAATTGAGTACAGACGTGTATTACCAACATACCGTCGAGACTACCATTCAAATTGCAAAAGCTGCAAAGCCTGCATTGTGTAGTGATTGCGCGTTGTTTTGGTTTGCTTTTTGTGTTCCCGGGATCAAACCACTGGGCACGTCACGCAAGTCAACATGCTAGTCTGATACAATGGTGCTGGTCTGCAACAACAGAAATGGCTGATCTTGTAAAACCAAATTCTCACTCCATCATTGTAGTCGATGTTATACATTACACTTTCAGATGCTACTTTAAATGTGATATATAAAACGAATAATACGAAAACATGAGCGTGTGTGAAAACAGGTGCACGAGGAATATACTCAGTGATATAAATAACATATTGAATTGAAGAACTAATGGGGATACTCTGTTTAGCATGCGATTCTTTGGAAACTTGAAATAAAATCGTGCTGGGCAAGGTCGTTTTGGTAAAATTACTGCTCGTATTGCATATGTAACCGTAAACCTAACAGCAGCATAGCGTTGCGTCTCTTTGTATAAGATGTTTCGAAACATATCATATTAGCTCTGGCATGCAGAATAAATAGTTGTTTCTTTTGTTATCCTGAGTTCAATGTGAGTTCGGTATGTATTTCGATCATGTTTAATCTGCTAATGATGTGCATTGACCGGTGAAGGAGTTGACTGCAGATTTAATCCTATTGTTTGCTTTAGTTATGTTTGCTAGTTGTATTGGTAACTGACTGTTGGACATAAATCTCACATATTATTGAATGTGTCAAATATCCGTATACATCGCATTTGTTTTCATTTTGAATATTTTACAAAAGCGGTTTGTTACTTTCTAAAACGAATTCCATGCGTTGTATACTCCATATATTCGCATAGCAGAGATAGCAGAGGTGATGCTTAAAACATATTTTATTCGTGTGTTTGATAAACAACAAATAGAGGATATTTGTTCATGTCAGTGTAAGATCGTTTGTTATTTCACGAGTGATCATAGAAAATATATTTTCACGAGTGGCGCATGATCTTTGATCACGAGTGAAATAACAAACGATATAACACCGACTTGAACACATTTTCTTTTTCTTTTATGCCCCTTTTTCAAGAAAATAATTAACAGCTGTTTCCCTTTAGCTGAAAATTTACCATTTGCAAGAAGAGAAAAAGAAATCAGGAGATAGAAAATCAAATTATCGAAAAATTAGAGACATTAGAAAAACAATAACACGGCTAATGATAAAAACATTATCAAATCAATTAGAGAAACAAAATAAGAATATGACAATATTATAGAAGAGAAAATAAATTGCATGTAAATTCGAGCAAGGGCTATACACATTGAACAAAATGAAAAAAAAATCTAGGTACTTTGCAAATTTAGAAAAACGACATTATGAAAGTAAAACAATACACAAACTGAAAATAAACAACAAAGAAATCAGAGACACAAAAACTATATTAGACGAACAGAGTAAATTTTACTCAAACCTTTACAGTTAAAAAAAACATTTAATGAACAACAATAGTAATACATCAACTTTTTTGGAAACACACATACAGCAACTCACAGAAGCTGAGAACCAATCATGTGCAGGCTTATTAAATGAATACGAGTGTCTTACTGCTTTAAAAGAAATGGGTAATACCAAAAGTCCTGGTTCAGATGGATTAACAGCAGAATTTTACAAAGTTGTTTGGGATGACATAGAAATGTATTACCTGAATTCTATTAACCACTCATATGTAAGTGGACACTTTACCCAACTTCAAAAACAAAGCATCCTCACACTCATTTCAAAGCCAGGTAAAGATTTAGAGTCACAAAACAATTGGAGACCCCTAAGCTTATTAAATACTGATTACACAATTGCAACAAAAGCAATATCTAACATAATCTCAAAAGTTATATTGTCAATAATAGCGTCAAGACAAACTGGATTCATGAAAGGTCGTTATAAAGGTGAAAACATGAGGACCATTTTTGAAATAATCCACTACTTAAAAAATAAAAACAAACCAGGCTTGCTCCTTTTTGCATACTATGAAAAAGCCTTTGACAGTTTAGACCACGACTTTATGGTTAAATGTCTTGTAAAATATAATTTTGGGCCTGAGCTGATACAATGGATAAAGCTTTTCTACAACGACATAAATACTATTATAATCAATAACGGTCACTTTTCTGAGCGAATAGCCGTACAAAGTGGTGTAAAACAAGGCTGTCCCTTGTCAACCACCATTTTTATTCTCAATATCGAAATACTGTCAAATTGTATCGAGAAAAATGAAAATATTAAAGGAATAAAAGTAAACGACCTTGAAAAAAAAAACTTTTTGCAGATGACACAACATACTTCATTGAAGGAACAATTAACTCATTCACTGTTTTAATAAACGCAATACAAGATTTAAGTGAAATATCAGGCTTAAAACTAACTACCCAAAAATCAACAGTAATGCGTGTTGGTTCACTAAAACATTCACTAATTAAATTTAAGGAGTACACAAACTTTATCTGGATCTCTGATGGAGCTAAAATGCTTGGTTTCTATTTCACAAATGACGAAAATCTCGATATGGCAAAACACATTCAACCAGAATTGCAAGAATTTACAAAATGCTTAAAACAATGGGAACAAATAAAATTAACATAAATGGGAAAAGTCACTGTTGTCAAAACATGTGCGCTGCCCAAAATAATATACTATCTGACAATGCTTCGCACCCCAAAAATGACACAATAAAACAATTTATAAAAATATTTTACAATTTATATGGAATGGAAAACCTGAAAGAAGTCAAAACTACAACATAAGTTAAACCTATTGAACAGGGTGGACTGAATTTAACAGATATACATGCGTTTTTACATTCAAATAAGGCTAGTTGGTTCAACAGATTGACAGACACAAATAATAAAGGCCAAAGGAAAATCTTTTACCAGAAAGAATTAAATAAATATGGTTGCGATCTGGTGTTTTGAGTGTCCTTTAGAAGAAAAGCATATGATCACCAATTTTAAAAACGAATTTCTTAGAGATATTATCTTATCATGGAACAAAGGTAAATTATATGATAAAGCAGGACACATGAAAATAAAAAAATATTATGGAATAATTCAACAAGAGAACAGAATAATCAACATACATATTTCTACAGTAATTGGTATAACAAAGGCATTACATTCTAAGAACACATATTTGACTTCAGGTCTAAAACTTTTACAACTTTGACACCTTTAAAAATGTGTACGATATTCCTACAAATGATTACCTCAAATATTACACACTCATCAACAGTATTCAAAACCGCTACAAACGAAAACTAATTGTAGAAGATTTTTTAAACTTTAACCATGACACATTACTTGGAAAGGTGCTAAGTACAAAGAAAGCATGCAAATATTTATATAACCTACAACAACCTTTTATGGAAATAAGACTTAACAACAGCAAACATCGGAAAGTATCATGATTTCGTATAACTATAATATTGATTGGAAGAACACATACCAAATACCATCTAAAGCCACAATTGACAATAACTTACGCAACTTTCAATACACAATTCTCCAACGTACATTACCTACCAATGCATACCTGTATAAATGTAAATTAACATCTTCTAATCTATGCTCATTCTGTGCAAATTATAAAGAAAGTCTAATACATATTTTGTATGAATGTAATTTTGTACAACCAATATGGAGAGATCTTGAAAACTTTTTAACAAGCAAAGATATATACATTGACCTTAACGTGCTTGACATAGTTTTGGGGACACAAAAAAGGTGGTGCAAATAATATGGTAATTAACTACATACTCATTCTTATGAAATCATATATTCAATGTTAAAAAAAAGACATGAATCTCTAAATATTGAGACTTTCAAAAATGCTCTCACAATGAAAATAAAATTGGTAGAAACAATAGCGTTTTAAAAAAAAAAAATAGATTTGCACAAAAACAAATGGCAGAAATATGTCACACGCTAACATGATCTTGTCGATATCGTAATATTCCTTTCCGTCTTACCTGTTCCTTTTCTCTTACTGAAACTCCTTATACATTAAATCGTAACTTTCTCATAATACTTTTATTTAAAGCTCATCATCCCCCCTTTTTTACTATCGTCCTCCTCTTTTCATGTTTTTAAATAATATTTTAGCATCATCTCCAAAAACTATTATGCAGAAAGTGTATATACTATGAACATACTTTAATAACAATAATTGATATGTTAATGTTGTAAATGTATAACATTGTTTTTAATATGTATACGACATGTATGTTTAAATTGAATAATAATAATAAAAAAGTTACCCTTTCTCCCGTTGCGTGCCTCAATACATTGAAATGACGTGATTTTGTTGACGAAATCACTTCATTTTGTTGACAAAATGGCGTCATTATTCCAGCGAAAATTTGTTATTTTCACCGGTGAAAATAACAATTTATTTATTTTCAATGCTTTTATTTACTGCAGAAATGTCATATTTTATCCTTATGTATACAAGAAAGGTAATTATTCTTTAAACATATTTATGCTCAAGGGGTTAGAATACAAAACAATTATTATATCTCCAGGGGCCTAAATAAAGAGTAGTAAAAAGGTCTTGTCTGGTAAATAAGTCATTCATTGTATGTTAAATCCTATGTTGTTGGTGCTCATTAGAGTCGTCTCATTCACTCCCCTTATCTAGAGCTCTAGTTAACTCAGTTGTAAATATAAAAACTATGCAGCAGACGACTTAAAAATCATTTGATTATGAAAATTGTCTAGATCGAAATTTAAATGTCAATTTTGTAAGATGATGAACTATACAAAAACATCAGACCAGCCGCATAGATGCAAAATAGAATCATAAATGCATTAACCTCTTACCAATAAATAATAACACAATTGTATGAGTTTATTGCAGATAACTATATAAATTATTGTGAAGAAAGAGAAATTACTCAACGTGAGCCATTTCTCCATATCCAACAAAAATGTCTACCCTACCAAAATACTTCTATATATTGTTATACAATTTAAATTGTCATCTGTCACATTGTTCATTTTGGAACAGTTCAAAATGTGTTGTTTGGTAAAAGATTAACTCATTATTACTGAGAATTGTATACTTTTCTCATAATGATAGCAATAGAGATCTACATTAGATGCAAATTAAAAGGAAACAGACCACAAATGATAACATTAGAACAAAACAAGTATTCCTCAAATAAATCATACATTTTTCATGTTCCCATAATAATAAAAATCACCTCATGTCCCTACAAAGATGAAGTATAAATAAAGGCAGACCATGAGAAAAATGCCTTGACATAAGTGACTGATTACCATTAGAGGTAAAAGTTTTTAAATGAAGCTTTGATCAAATAATGAATTATGTCATTTTTTTTCTACTTACAGTGTGTTCAGTCCTCAGCAACCAAGAAAAGAGAGTCTGGGTGATAAACCAAGAGGAAGTGAAAGGTATTGCCATCCTAAAATGATGGAAACATGTGTAAATTCGATTAATTTTCTAGAATTAGGCCTTAACCCATTACCTAACAATATCAAGAGTGTAAAAGTTTCTTGCGAAACTCTAGAAATAATTGTTGAAAAAGGAAAAAAAAGGAAAAAAATAGCAATTTCCCCTTTTCTAACGATGATTTCTACCCCAACAAATCAAATACAATTTTAAATGTTGTCTGCAGTCTCTATCAATTTGAGACAGTTCAAAATTTGTTGTTGGCTAATGAGTTTAAATACACATACACCATACACTTTCTTTTATAAATTAAACATGTCATACACGTAAACATATTATCAATAAAACCATTTAAAATCAATAGTTAGTTTAAACAAATGCTAACTTATTTACCCTTTATATGATATGTGGTATAACTTAGAATCTAAAAAAATGAACTTTCTTCAAAACCACTCACTTTATTTCATCATTATTTGGTATAATTATAATTTTGATTAACATTGATGAGATTCCTTGTTTTTTAAAGTTTCCCTGTTTCACGAAGTTTGCAGCAGATCCCTTTGGAAGCATTTAGACAAAAGAAACAAACTCTTTTTGATTAGTTGTATTGATATTACATTAAAGTTGAAATGGTGAGCGAATTGTACTTTTTTTTTTAATTCCCCAAAGCCCATGGGTTGCAAAATTGTTAGACGGCGTTTATGTAATTAACTCATTTTCTTACAGTGGAACTGTACAGGACAATCATTACTCTCTTCTTCCTTTTTTCATCACAATGTATGTTATATGCTGTACATACAAATTCCACAGGAAAATTGAAGTATTAAAAGAAGAAAAACTCAAACTTCAAATAAGATACTACAAAAATAAGTTTGGTGAAAAGTAAATAGCGAATATGTGTGTGTTTGCCATGAGATTTATAGAGAATATTATGCTACTGACTTGCATATACGCGCCTTATTGATAAAGGCACTTGTAGCCGCGAGACATAAGGTTATATTCCACGTATATTTTTGGGATTTCACAACCTAGCATATAATACATTTAAAGATGCTTCCAGCTCGCAAGAAGCATACAGTCAATCTTGTATTCAACGACCATCTTCACGACCTCCAAAAGGTGTTCTATAAGACAGATGGCAGCTTAATACAGGATGCTTGTCATGTAGAAAGCTCCGATAGGAGCTTACTGCATGTTTAGCATCCTGTGTTACGATGTCACCTGGTATAACAGGCATTCATACCATGCTTAAGAAGGGTTGTTTACAACAAGATCGACTGTATTTTGCTGAAGGTGTGCTTTTGTGATACTAAAGTTGCCATAGTATGTCAGTCCATATTTCCTAGTGTAAGTCTGTCTGTCAAGTTTTGTGTTCACTCTAGATGACAAATGTTTGGTTCAATAAAAACAGGCCAGTACCGAAATTAGATTTTATGACTTTCGCAAACTACTCTTGAAATCATTGTGTAATAAAGAGAAGTTGTTCATAATGAGCAATTTAGCTTTATCCTCCAGTACGTTTTTGTAAGGTTTATCAAGACCTATGATATGCTGAATTTTGAAATATCATAAATTTGCAAAGGGATCTGGGAAATTTAATGCAAATTACCTTTTTTTCAAAACTTAGTATCAGCAAAGAAGTCCCTGTATCTTAGTCCCATTTGTGGGCAATTTTCCATGGGGAATCATACTTTGTTGCATTATTTTCAAAGATAAGCAATTATATATGTATATAATGAAATTTAAAAAAAAAAGAAAAAAAAACAGAATTTAGACAAATGTCATTAAGCCTAAATATTAGTAATCGATAAGGGTAAATGTTGAAATAAATCGTGTTAGTTTCAGTCGAGAAAAATACAGCCTTACAAGCTGACACTTTTTTGGTCTATCTAGACCAATGTTATGATGTATGGTTATTATTACATATTGTGAATTTCATGGGGCCTGATTTAAGTTATATTATTAGTCAATGTGTCAGAAAGTTGCATTGTACAAGGGGTTATTGAAATGTTCAAATATTTTGTTTTAAAAAATAATTGTTTTTGATAAAGGTACAAATTAGTAATGGGTGAATTATAAGGAAACTACCTGCAAGTCTTTTCTGGTTTTATACGGATTTCTGCATGCAAAATGTCAAATCCACTTTTCAGTTTCCCAATTCCCATTTCTACTTTTGCTCTAGTAGTTTTGTGTGCTCTAAAATAAAAATAAAAATTATTTTGAAGTTGAACATTAAACATTTCCACTGTATGTGAATGTACTTTCTTTGAGCAAGTTATTCTTTTGCTACAATGTGAGTTCAATGCAACAGTAAGCTAAATACTGTTTAAACAGTACATGTTTTATTTTTGCGCTGGCCTAATATGAACTGTGATAATTATGTGTTATTCATTATATATAAAAGGCGCATAAGACAGAAAAATTAACAATGTTGTCCTGTTTCAGTTGTAGCATTGCTTGTATCCTATTTATATATATCATATTTATTGATCTCTCTCAACCATGCAGATGGCTTTGTGTCTCTTGCATCATGTTATAACAGTTTTATTTATATAGGAACAAACTTATACTACTTGCCCTTTATAATAACTAAAAATAAATCTGATGTCTTTGAAGCAAATTATTTGAAAATACTGCAAAAAGATATTAATTTGCTAATGGCTCACTTTTTTTGCTTGGCATTTTCAACTTTCATAAATATATATGCATGATATATATTGTCGATCTCAATTGAAAAGGATGTAACTGCAGCTAATGACAAGCTGCAATTTCATTGACATTGCTTAAAATTTCTTCAAACTTGGAAAGGGAGAATAAGCTATGTTTTAATTTTATATATTTAAAAAGCATATCTAAAATTTAATAGGTGTTTTCCAACTTTATCAAAAAGAATCTCCTGCAAAACTAAAGAATTTGTTAGAAGTGCAAATGAGTTTGCCATTTTTCCTTGAAACACAATTAATTGGTTTGTGATTGAATGGAATAACTTATTATCATTAACTGTTATGAAATTTCAGAGTTATAGGCTCAAGATTTATTTTCATTATGTTATTAAAAGCTTTACACTTGAAATGTGTGTGTCATTCTCTTTATGGGTATAATACATGGGATATCCTATACATGGCAGTATAAATAATTACTTACCTGTTGTACCGGGCTCGTTGTCCTGCTTGAGGGTTTGGGTATGGGGTAAGCAGCCATCTTCAAGAGGGACAACCACTATCCCCAAGTAGGTGATACCCACCTGGGATGATTCCCTGCTCAAAGATCTGTCTTACCCCACTATTCTGTAAAATGCGGCTATCATGTGAGGATCCTTGCCACCGCGCAACAACATCTATGACATTGTCAAAAGCATCAATGACAAGCTGCGCATTGATACTGTGGAAAATTCTTCTATTGGCATAAATTTCCTCTTCCCAAGAGGGAGCCAGGATTCTCACATGGGTGCCGTCAATTACACCCACAACTTTATGAAAATTTGCAATACCGGCAAATTTAGCGACTTGTGAATCCAGTTCATGAACCGATGTCGGGAAGCGTACATGCTCCTGGACCATGACTGGTGATGTAAGCTCTTGAAGAACCTCTGTAATTACTTTGGAAAACGTTGGCTGACTGACCTGATGGAGGTCTCCATCATTGATTTGAAATTCTCCGAAGGCAAGAAAACGTAACGTTATCATGATTTTTTCAATAGCAGACAGGCTTTTATGTCTCACGATACGGGGACTTAAACTTGCCCTTATCAACTCCTCTAGATAAACTATGCCTTCTGTATTCAGTCTGTATCTTTTAATGATCTCATGGTCTGTTAATCCAGTTAACATGTCGAGGCGTGGCAGATGTAATGGCATTCCTGTATTTGTAATAAATAATGAACCTGTGTAATGTTGGCAAAAGCTATCACAATTTGGTGTATGCATAACTAAATTAGTTAACCCTTTCAATGTTTAAAGAAGTTTGCAGCAGAGTGTGCTTTAAATGCATCTTTATTGTTCAAAACAAACGAAGCAAATTCTTTCTTAATATCTGTTTATTTTAAAGTTGAAAACCTTGAGATGTAAGGAGAAGTTAACTTATTCACCATAAGCAAATTCTCCTTTTATCTCACCGTTTTCAAATATCGTCTGCTTAAGAGGTGTAGGGAGGCGTTAGTAATAGGAACATGGTTAAGAGTTGTTTAGAGTTAACATTGTCCGTTCACTTTGAATATTGGTGAAGTTAAACGTAATTCATTTGAATACTTTCATTCTTTGGCTTAGCTCGAAATTTTGTTTTTAAAACAACAACATTTTAACTGATTTATGATCGTAGTTAAAATGCCATGAGAGACACCTTAACATTACCACTAACCCCGCACTGTTAGTAGTATTAACTGGTTTTCAATGGAACAATCAAAATTGACAAATCCGCTAGACAACACACCCAGTTGCGGTGTACCGGATGATTGCAAGATCTTGATACAAATCACATGTCAATGAACTGCCCTTTGAGATTACGGTTCATACTAGAGACAATTTTCTGTGTACTTCACAGAGGTGCTTTTGTATAAAAAAAAATAAGAATCATGGCTGTACGATTATTAATGATTACAATACAAAACACATATGTGTCAATGCTTAAAGAATGTATAAGTATAAACATTGGCATAAATCTTAATGAAAACTCTATCAATGCAGTGTCATGATAAACAGAGACCCATCATTCTAATAACGTGTAATTGCTCAGTATCAACAGCATTTTAACAGACTATACATGTAGTACATATATAATTTAGATATGATATGAAATGGTCGATAATTGATCGACAGTAATATAATTTATGTTGTTGTTGTTTTTCTTACACATGAACACAGGTATGTCATCACATCAACATGATTAGTTTATACCTGTTTTCAAGCAAGTACCTTACGATATGTGTTTCAGAATTGTCCTACATTAGAAAAGTGAATATTTCGCTGTATCACCAAAACAACCGCATAGAAAACTTTATGACAAATGACCAATCGCCAAACAGCCTATCAGATAAAATAAAGGATTCTACAAGTATCGTATACAATCACACGACACATAGATACAAACATATATAAACTATGGTAACCGGACTTTAACTGTGGTCGGGCGTTAGTTATAACAACCTGTTTTATTGACCTCTAAAACCTACGTTAAGATCACAGCTATTCATTTTAATGACATATGCAGACACGTTTCATCACAGAAAACAAGAACAGACAAAACCATTTCAAAACCTCTTATACAAATACGAGTAAATCGTTTTGGTAAGACTCGTTTCAGGACTCTCATGCCATGGCGTTTGTTTCCTGAATGAAAATGTTCATTTTGTACACCATCATTAAGGCTGTCAATAGGATAGACACGTATACCGGCCAGACAAATTATTATCTTTAGTAATGTCAATTTAACATAAACCACTTCGTTTCAGACCCTGCAACAGTGAGTTTCAACCAGTGCAACAACGTGCAGTCAAACAAATCGGAAGTGTGTAACAAGTGGTTTTTACTGCAAAACAATTTATGACATTCAGCTCTGCAAATTGATGCTATTCCGAAAGTACAAATACCATTTGCCAATAGACGTCCATACGTGCCTTGTCAATAGACACGCTTACATTCTAATAATGAAATTTATATATAGGACTAAACATATACAAATAATGATTTATTTTTTACTTTTTCATAATTTTAGTCGGGATTGCATACGCCTTTTACATTTAACAAAGCATTATCATTTTAAATACGTTTACGTAACAAGTAAGGTTGTTGTTTCTTATATATCGTTCGTATGTTAACATTTTGAAAACAACATGATCTATGTGCTTGATATGTTATTTGTGAAAACGTTTAATGTAGCTTATCATGTTTATATTAATATTGTTTTGCCATTCTAAAACGCCTCAAAAACATAGTAAAATTCATTTGATCAACAGGCAACGCTTCAATTAAACGATATTGAATCGTCCGGGTCAGCTCCGTTTCCTTTTCTTATCTTATATCAGTGTTGCTTATCAAGACAGTGTGTGCATACCTCGGATTGCAACAATCTACATCGAGTATAATATTGAATTAATTTAAACAACAATAACATTGACAAAGAACATGGTAATTGATCACGTTACGGAATGTACAAGTAGGAAAGTAATACAGTAATATGTCATAAGTGTATCACCTTAATATGTTCATAATAATCTCCACAACAAAAACATCTAAGATCAGTGGCTACTGAAGTATTAAAACAATATATTAACCAAGCACATTCTCAATGAAGTACATTCGGAAATTTCTATACACACTTCACTTGATCCATCTCCTATGTGTTTATCTGATTTACTGCAGGAACACATCATTGTAATTTTTCCATTTTCGGCTCAACGAAGCGCATTCTATTTACGAGATCATTTAATCACAATTGAAAGATAGTCATGCCGTTGGCCTGAACGGCTAGAAATGTGCAGTTGTACTGTTTGTTGTATTGCAGTGCTGAGATGTGCTGCACTGCACTTTTTACTATGTACGTGACCACATAGCATAGCATTATTTAACCAAATTTTATCATGTGATAATATTTCTTATTGTATTACTTGTTTTATTATTTATTAGTTTGGGTTATTATGTTGATAAGGATGACCTTTAACAGTACAATTTTTTATATTGTTTTTGCTGTGTTTGCTTATTATTTTTTCACGTCGCTTGCCTGTAGACATGTAGACAAAATATATAAAGTCTGTTTATTGAAATTACACGGATTTACTGCAACCAGCTCAATTCATTATGAAAGTAGCAGAACTCCTATTATATCACACACGTTCTGTTCTAACAACGAATGCGCGTTTATTGACAAAGAAGCGTATTAATGCAGATAGCATTGGGTTTATTGTTTACTTAATTTGTGATGCTCATCCATCAATAGCCATATAAAATAGTGCATGGCATTGACATAGTCGAATACTTATTTCTAAGAAGGATGTTTTGTTTAAGTGTTGCAAACCATTTTCTGTGAGTATATCCTACATATCAGAGTAGGAAGCAAATATTTACATAAAATGATTCAAGCGGCCAACTTCGGAATAGTTTGCTTGATATTATGTCCTTAATTCTGATATAGCTTGTTACTTTATATGTAATTATATTCAATAAGAAGGCGTTCACTGCATTGGCATAGTTTTCGAGAAGATTATTTGTTGTATCGTTGTCATGAGTAACCATTGTGTTGTCAAACGTTACGCATGTTTAAATGAACCCATCGTCGTTCAGATTGGTTTTCCTTCCAATGACAAAGAATCCTTATCTGATAAAAGACTGGCATCAGTACGTGGTCTACGCTACCCCTCAACGTGTACTAAATGTTAGTAAGAATTTATATACGTACATGCTATTGCCCAGTGATATTATCTAACAATGTCCAAACACTTGTATCAATATAACTCATAGCGATACCTCGCCAATCCATAACGGTTTATTAAAATGCTTCCCGTATAATTTTTTATTGCATATGATTATATTTTAAGTATTATTGTTATAAAAACATAAAGCGCAACTTCAATGCAATCACATATTTAGGCTCACGAGTAAGACAATCTTGTGTTTATTTATTATGTTTCTTATGTAATTACTCATAACATAAATTTTAATCCCAGTTACATTTGCGTCAACTCTTTAAACCGTTTGTTGTTTAAAATACAATAATGGATGTAATTATTTCAGCGGAAATTATCAAATAGGTTGACCTTAAGATTAATAAAACAAGGGCTTTGTTGGCGATACAAGATGCAGGATGTCCAGTTCAAATGTAATCTCAGTTCTAAATGTATTTTAAATTATCGCAAAATGACTTCAAATTTCAATAAAGATTTTATTTTGTTATGATCAACAAGAGGTAGCGTGGATAGGGTACATACACCTATAAATACACGTTTTAACAAGTTTTTAACGAACGTTGCTTCAATATCAGATTATGAAACACATCAGACGTGTTGTTGTTAAGTATGATTGATAATTTGACCTGTTCACATACAGTGTAAATACGTTTACTGTTCTTACGGGCACGGTTCGTGTCAGCTTAGTTATTTATCACTTCTGTGAGTGTTCGAATACTTCGAAAATAGCAAAACGGAACATTAATAAATGAAACATGAGCCGTATTTTATTATGTTGATGTAACATTTCAACCTCATATTTCCTTGCAATCATGTGTTTTATTATTATAGTATTGTGATCCCACTTTACAGGACGTACTATTAAGATTGTCTCTTCTCATCTGCATGCAAACTTTTGGACGTAGGTTTTTCAACTAAAACGAGTTATGGGCAAAGATAAATCGAGTATGTGGACTTGAGCATTTGGTTTATCTTACATGTGGTCAGATCGTGAGTTGTATTCCTATTTATTTAGATTAATCCNAATAGTGCATGGCATTGACATAGTCGAATACTTATTTCTAAGAAGGATGTTTTGTTTAAGTGTTGCAAACCATTTTCTGTGAGTATATCCTACATATCAGAGTAGGAAGCAAATATTTACATAAAATGATTCAAGCGGCCAACTTCGGAATAGTTTGCTTGATATTATGTCCTTAATTCTGATATAGCTTGTTACTTTATATGTAATTATATTCAATAAGAAGGCGTTCACTGCATTGGCATAGTTTTCGAGAAGATTATTTGTTGTATCGTTGTCATGAGTAACCATTGTGTTGTCAAACGTTACGCATGTTTAAATGAACCCATCGTCGTTCAGATTGGTTTTCCTTCCAATGACAAAGAATCCTTATCTGATAAAAGACTGGCATCAGTACGTGGTCTACGCTACCCCTCAACGTGTACTAAATGTTAGTAAGAATTTATATACGTACATGCTATTGCCCAGTGATATTATCTAACAATGTCCAAACACTTGTATCAATATAACTCATAGCGATACCTCGCCAATCCATAACGGTTTATTAAAATGCTTCCCGTATAATTTTTTATTGCATATGATTATATTTTAAGTATTATTGTTATAAAAACATAAAGCGCAACTTCAATGCAATCACATATTTAGGCTCACGAGTAAGACAATCTTGTGTTTATTTATTATGTTTCTTATGTAATTACTCATAACATAAATTTTAATCCCAGTTACATTTGCGTCAACTCTTTAAACCGTTTGTTGTTTAAAATACAATAATGGATGTAATTATTTCAGCGGAAATTACCAAATAGGTTGACCTTAATATTAATAAAACAAGGGCTTTGTTGGCGATACAACATGCAGGATGTCCAGTTCAAATGTAATCTCAGTTCTAAATGCATTTTAAATTATCGCAAAATGACTTCAAATTTCAATAAACGATTTTATTTTGTTATGATCAACAAGAGGTAGCGTGGATAGGGTACATACACCTATAAATACACTTTTTAACAAGTTTTTAACGAACGTTGCTTCAATATCAGATTATGAAACACATCAGGCGTGTTGTTTTTAAGTATGATTGATAATTTGACCTGTTCACATACAGTGTAAATATGTTTACTGTTCTGACGGGCACGGTTCGTGTCAGCTTAGTTATTTATCACTTCTGTGAGTGTTCGAATACTTCCAAAATAGCAAAACGGAACATTAATAAATGAAACATGAGCATTATTGTATTATGTTGATGTAACATTCCATGAGCATTATTGTATTATGTTGATGTAACATTCCATCCTCATATTTCCTGGCAATCATGTGTTTTATTATTATAGTATTGTAATCCCACTTTACAGGACATACTATTAAGATTGTCTCTTCTCATATGCATGCACACTTTTGGACGTAGGTTTTTCTACTTAAACGAGTTATGGGCAAAGATAAATCGAGTATGTGGACTTGCGCACTTGTGTAGTTTTGAGCATTTGGTTTATCTTACATGTGGTCAGATCGTGAGATGTATTTCTATTTATTTAGATTAATCTTGTTTTTTAGGTGTAAGACAAGGGTAATCATGATCACCGTTCTTATTTATTCTATTTATTTGAATGGCTTAGAAAAACATTATATGTTAAATGGTTTTGAAGGAATTAATATTGGTATGCTTAACTTATTTTTTGTTGTTATACGCAGATGACATTGGAATTATTGCAGAATCAGAGGAAGAACTTATTAACAATTTTTCTTTGTTGGAGGAATAAAGTGATATGTGGAAATAATTTGTTAAGACAAATTCAATGCAGGTTATGGTTTTTAAAAAGGGGGGACAAATTAGAAAGGATATTGAATTTGTGTATAAAAACCAAGCATTTAAAATGGTAAAATCATTTACATACATTGTATTCACTACAGGATGATCTTTTGCAAATACTGTTGAAACACGTGCAGGCCAAGCCTCGAAGGCTGTTTTTCAGCTTAACTCATACTTTCAATACATACCAAATTAGAGTTGTTTGATCAATTACCAATTTTAAATTATGGATCAGAAATCTGGGGCTTAATGGCAATTATAAAAGACCACTTAATTATTTGCAAACAAAAATACTACGTGTGAAATTCAAACACAGACTTATTTGGTATATTTGGAACTTGGAAGAACATCTTTAAAAACTTAAAGAGCCATGAATGTAATAAGGTATTGGTTGAAGATGATTCAGTTGGAAGATCACAAGTATGTCAAGTGCATTTATAGCCACATGTGTGAGAATGTAATAATTATTTTCACAAACTTGACTTCTCGTTCTCGTGTAGATTATCTTCTTTTTTTTTGTATGTTATACATATAACATTGTTAAATAGATTCTTAATGCTGTATTACAATTGTCCTAGACCTGTTCATGTATTTATACTTTAGTTAAATATAATACTGATCACATTTCATGCCTTTTTATACGTTACTATGTTGTTGAACATGTGTACTCATGGACTGCATGTCTATTGTATAGTGAATAAACCTATTTGGGTAATTCAACTTTATATAACCCGTGGTCACTAAGTGAGCATTTAAATATGAATATTTTTGCAGTATGGTCCGAAACTGGAATATGCACACAAGTTGACTTTGTATGCATCGATGCCTAATGGTCGCATTTCAAAGCGTTTTTTTTTTATAAATATACAATTTTGCTAAAAATTGGCTTTAAACTTAATACTGAAACTTAAAATCGAAAAACTTGTTTCAAAACCCTTAACACTTTCACATTTGTTTTGTATCGGGGCGATCTTTTTGGAATTTCTTAAGGACATAAACGCGTATATATAATACTAAATGATAGTAAATTAGTTTATTGTTTTTCAAGACAGCAAATGCATGTACAATCGGTTCATCGTTTATAGTACCTTTAAATCGGCGTAAGTGTCATAATAAAATATCAAAATATCTGAAGATAAACAGTGCAAATGGTTTACGAGTATACAGTGTGATTACTGAAAGATGAAATATCAGATTTATTTATGTATGCCATCATATTATTTCGTGACATCCAGTCATCATTAAGCAGTATTTGTCTCACATAAAATTATTCTCTATTGTTTTAACAGAAAATAATTTTCTAAGTATACAAATGCAGGTTTAATATTCGAATCAAAGTGTCTGTGTTACTCATGATTAACTTAATAGAATATTAAAGTTAAACAGTCCGGAACAAAAAAATAAATATGCGTTACGAAATCACAGTCACAGTTTCACGCACATTCATGCCCGTTCTTCATGCATTTGCATCGAAACGCCATATATGATTAAATCTTATTCTGATTTTTTAATACACGTCTTAATCATCATTTGCGGCGAATCATATTGACTAAAATGACATGCAAAATGAAGGATTGCGCAAGACTATGACTAGAGTTATGCTCAAACATTACAAATTTATCATTTTTCACTATTTAGTTTGTTTGAGAAAGAAATATCATTTAATACATTCATACGTCAAACTAATCAACCGAGAATACAATTAAGTACCGAGTCAGTCTTCATTTCACTAACTAGTATATCGCAGCCAGCGGATATAGCATAACCTTTCTTGAATAACATGGACAGCTCGTGTTTGGCTTAATATAGAGTTGATAGGCGTGAAAAGTAAATAAAATGTGTCTATTTAGTTCAGCCCAGAGTAAGAGAGCAGTAGAGTTCGGAGTTGCCTCTTACAATTACTGGGCGTTTGTATGTCTAGAATGTCGTGATAATCAACAGAATACATTTAAATGAAAACATGCGCTTTTAAAACACAATCGGACGTGCACTGAGGGTCGCAAAGGGTGTCCGTCTTTTAAATTATTTTGTTAAACCGAAAAAAGTTGTTTTACTTTCGAAATCGTAGAAAACACTGAAGTTATATTATTAATCACACGTATTCCTGCTAAAAGAAATGAAATCAATAAAATAACACTGCTTCTTATTTTCTATACAAGTGGGCACTTGAGAGCCGGTTATATTTTTTAAATATTAGTTAACAATAAATCCAATTCGCATACGGTCCATTATGAAACGACCAACTTTTAAGGCTCTTATCTTGTCTTTTTTTTCAGAGTGCGCAGCATAGTGTCAATTTGAATTGTTTTATTTTCTCTTTCGAAAGTTTGAATAAAACTGAAGTGCCATGTTACTTCTAAGAAAATAGTAATAATTCAAATGCAGGCACTCTAAGAAAAGAGGAATTCGACAGTAAACTTTCGACAAAAGCCGTATGCCTCCATTACCGCAATCCAAACTTCCAATCCAAACACGAAAAGGTTGAAAATGCACAATGGATACAGGAAATAACCACAAACTGCCATTGATTGATAGATGCAATTGATACAGACTTATTTAATGGAATGAAGCATTAAGCGAAACTCAAAATTGTGAGATCATGAGAGAAACGCATCTGTCTCATTATTTTTATCTATGTGTCACACAAATGCAAACTGTAAAACCAATCAAAAAGTAGACGTACCCAAACACGCTTTTAAGTATACCTATGATAAACCATATGGCTAGTGTTTTCAATACGTGTATGTCATAGGTAGCGCGACATAAAATTCGCTTGAATGTACATTATACAAATCATCAAGATTTACATCTTAGTTAGACTTACTGTAATGGAATGAACATCAGTTATGTGCAAAAAGTATAAACATATTTCTTAAAACACGAATTATGAGCAATGATAGACGAAAGACGGTTTTCTTATTTTATTTTATTTAATGTTTTACTTTATTCTAAACCGGAAAAAGGAGGGTTACAATGTGATTTATTACCATGTTACCAAGAAACTCACAATAATTACTACGTGCATTCTGAGTAATCGTGACGCTCTTGCTAGATAGATAGAAACTCCCAAACACGTTGGTTCTCGTAGGGACGACATTTGCAATTAATAAAATGCGTCTACTGTGCCTATTTTTGTCTGTGAATGGTGCTAACGAGTCTATAAATTTGATGATAAAGAATTGTTCATTAACCAGATACGATGCGAAAACAGGCGATATCATCGCTTATTAGTCTGGAAATGCAGTCTGCATTCTTGTAACTTTACTCGAAATACTAAAGAGAAGTTAATGAAGATTTATTTGGATGAAAATGCTTAGGAATATCATGCCGGATAGATGCTTCATGTCTCTACAGAATTACACTAGTTATTTATGTGTCTGATACATTTGCACTTATAAACACACAAATATTCAGCGCAAGATATTCATTCAAATATAAGACCTACTGGAGACCTTTTTTTATTTAGGAAACAGTATTCTTGACCCCACTGATTCTAGATTAATAAGCATTATACACATTTTGGCCTGTACGAAAACAACGTAATCTGGCTTTTTCTTGAAAACAAAGGGTAAACTTATTTAAGGATGGCCAACATGTTATAGTTCTCGTTAATTAAAGGTTATTCAGACCCTGAACTCCTTATACTGTCTAAGAACAAAAAGAGCATCAATTCATTGTGTCGAATTTAAGGTCTGATTGCTTTGGACACATAAATATCAATCTATTCGACTTGTAGTCGGAACGTGATAAGTAAATATTTAAAGCACATACTTGTTCAGGAAATTTTATCGATAATATATATACAAAGTAAGTCGTTTACAAATGCAAACACACTAACTTGAGAATGTAATATTGTAGCAATGTTTACGTTGTTGCCCTTTATTATTATTTTTTTCTCAAATGGTATGATTGTTTAAGTGACGCAACTTTATATTCAAGTAAATCAGCATGCGTATGTGTTTAAATTTGATTTGTTTATAAGACGAGTTTTGCGACAAAATAGGATAGTGTGGCACACGTCTTAGGAACAGCATATCGATATATCGATATCGATATCGTACTAATTTATTATGCACATATTATGCAGAAACGTTCATATTTTAAGTGCCTATGAAACTTCCGCTTTTTACACTGAAAATGTAGCACACCTATTTGAACGGATTGTGTTTTATAGGTCCTTCCTATGGTATGTACATTTCGCAGTTGGTACGATACGCTAGAGCATGTTGTTGTGTTATAGATTTTAATGATCGTAATCGTATATTAACGAAGAAATTGCTAAAACAAGGTTTTTTGTATCCTAACCTTCGGCGTAAATTCGCTTAATTTCACTCTCAATATAGTGATTTAATTTCAAAATATAATGTTTCCTTAAAATGGCATTTAACTAATTGAATTTCACAACCATCATTTTATGGAGATGTTTTGAAGCGTGTTCGCAAATGTAAATATCTTAAAGAAAATGCTAGTAATACACTTTTTAAAATTTAATTAGCTCCTTTTTATCAAATGGATATGATACTGATGTACTTAAAAACACATGCTTGTTAGTTTTCGATTTACTTTATCTTTCGTCTCTTAAAATTTTGAATAATTAATGTAATGACAATTTTATATGGTTGCTTCTATAATGTTCGATAAGCATAGCTAGTTTTATTAGTATTTCAATTATACTGTACATCCGCTTTAATAATATTTAATTTCGTTGGTTAATCAACTTTTCAATACAGTCGCTTTAAAAATGCTTAATTTTGTTACTGGTGACGTCATTGTGTCTTCGCTCCTAAATAAGTCATCGCTCCGAACAACTTACACAGTTTTAGCTACATGAAAGGTACATGTACTCGAGTTTATATCGGTAAACTTTATTTTTAATAATATACGCGTGTATATATCACGCATCCCCCATTTTTTGATCATTGTAATTTTCATTACGATAAATTATCGCCTCTGAGTTGTAAAATTTATTTTAATTTATGTGAACATGGTGTATTTTACAATATTTAAAATGTGTAAATATATGCTTCGATGCCAGAAAAATATGGATATTTAAAAGATATTTCAAAACGCAATACCATCATAAAATCACTCTCTGGCATTTAAGCATTTATTTATAAAAGTTGCACACTTTATATATTGTAAAGAAAAAACACATTTTAAAACAAAATCAATCACAAGATGTTGAATTTTACAGCTCATTACATTCTTGATCGCAAAAAGATAATAAATCATTTCATATTTGACTCAATAGATAATAACAGGTTACTGCTTGATCTTTTTGTAATATATTAGGCATGGCTTAGAATAATATAACGGCGAGGCTTGCCGTTCCCCCACTGTGGATATGTGTTTGCTCGTGTCCGTTTTTTGTATGAAGCGATAGTATACTTTTTACAAAAGAAATAAGCGTGCGAATGTTCACATTTTATTTATAATAAGACAAATCGTTGTTGCATAAAAAATAATCCAACAGTCTGAGGTAGTGACGATCCTGTATGCCCATAACTTAATCTCCGCACAATAAGAAGAATATAAGGGTGTGGTTGTGATGGCGTTTTAAGTGTTTGAAGTGATGGTAATGATGATAATGATGATGAGAAGGAGGAGGATGAGGAGGAGGATGATGACATATTGTCTCAACAGATAATGGCATAGACAATTCTATTCATTGATTTGTATTCATACGAATTAAAAAATGCATACTTATTTAATTACTTTAGATTAAGTATTTAGATGGAGTTTAATATTCTTAGACCACATATAAAACTAGTCATATTTTATCCAATGTATACCTTCCGTGTCGAAGTATAACAACATCACACATAATCCATTACTGGATTAATTTGAAAACTGCATCCTCGAAGTTACGACGATTTGATAGTTGATGCACACTTGAAACAAAAAAATAAAGCCCAAGCACGGGCTGTCTTTCTAAAGGAGGAATGATCAATTCAGCTTTATGTTAATTTATCAACATTGCCGTGAAACTTATACAAACACGATGCTGGCACAGACGGCGTATCCCCCGACACTGATGCTATGTTGTTGAAAGGTACAGCAAGGCTTTGCCACTGAACTTTTAAACAAAAAGAAGCTGTCACACACAGTGTATTCGCCGCCAAGGACGCTTTGGTGTAGAAATTGTACAATAAAAAATGTGACCGCATATGTGAGACAAAAAGACAAACAGCAATCAGATGGCCTTGGCGTTATGCACATACCACTTGGTAAAGATCATTATGTAAACGTTTGACTAAAATGACAAGCAAAATAAAGGAGCGCAAGACTACTACTCGAATTATTATGCTAAAAAATGACATATTTACAATTAATCACTATTCTGTTTGTATGAGAAAACAATGTCATTTAATTCAGTCATACGTGAATTAGCCGAGAAAACAATTACGTACTTGGTCAGTCCCCCTTTCAATAATAAGTATATCGCAGACAGCGGATATAGCATAACCTGTATTGAATAACATTTGCAGACCGTGCTTGGCTTAATGTAGAGTTGACAGAAGTGACAAGCAAGCAACATGTGTGTATTTAGTTCAGCCCAAAGTAAGAGAGCAGTAAAGTTTGGAGTTGCTTCTTACAATTACGGGGCATCCCGTAAGGGGGTCCCGTCAGTGGCGTTTGTATGCCTAGAATGGCATGCAAATCAACATAATACATTTAAATAAAAAGACATGCTTTTAAAAAACTTAATCAGACGTGTTCTAGAGGCCAAAGGGTGTCCGTATTTTAAATGTATTTGTTAAACCAACAAATTATGTGTTGCTTTCAAAATCGTAAAAAAAACTCTTATGTTATTAATTTCACGTATTCCTGCTAAAAGAAATTCAATCAATACAATAGCAATGCTACTTTTGTTCTTTAAAAGTGGACAATAAAGAGCCGGTACCTAGTTTTCCAAACTTTTAGTTTACAATAAATTCAATTTACATAGGGTCCCATTATGAAACGACCAACTTTCAAGGCTTGTATATTGCCTTTTCTTATTTCAGATTGTGCATCATAGTATCAATTTAAAGATGAATAAGTTCTTTTTCAAAAGTCGGAATAAAACAGACATGTCATGTTACTTCTAAGAAAATTTCATTCATTCAAATGTAGGCACGCTAAAAAACAGGGTTTTGATACAGTAGTGCAATCCTTGTCCGGGCTATTTTTCAGTAACTAATGACCGGAATTCAATGAAACTTTATGGGACGCCGCACTACCAAGAGGAGATGTGCAAATTATCAGCCGGTTCTGCTCGGATGATTTTTCACAGAGTTATGAACCTTTGAAATTTTCCAATGTACATATAACATTTTCCATTAACTGTACATATAGTGCAATTCTTGTCCGGGCGATTTCTCAGCAACTAATGACCAGAATTCAATGAAACTTTATGGGAAGCTTCACTACCAAGAAGAGATGTGCATATTATCAGCCGGTTCTGGTCGAATGATTTTTCACAGAGTTATGGCCCTTTGAAATTTTCCATTAAACATATAGTGCAATTCTTGTCCGAGCTATTTCTCAGCAACTTATTACGGGAAGTCAATGAAACTTTATGGGAAGCTTCACTACCAACAGGAGATGTGCATATTATCAGCCGGTTATGGTCGGATGATTTTTCACATAGTAATGNCTTGTCCGGGCTATTTCTCAGCAACTAATGACCGGAATTCAATGAAACTTTATGGAAAGCTTCACTACCAAACGGAGATGTGCATATTGTCGGCCAGTTATGGTCGGATGATTTTTCACAGAGTTACGGTCCTTTGAAATTGTCCATTGTATATATAGTGCAATTCTTGTCCGAGCTATTTCTCAGCAACTTATTACGGGAATTCAATAGAACTTTATGGGAAGCTTCACCACCAACAGGAGATGTGCATATAATCAGCTGGTTATGGTCGAATGATTTCTCACAGAGTTATGACCCTTTAAAATTTTCTATAAACTGTACATATAGTGCAATTCTTGTCCGGGCTATTTCTCCCCAACTTCTTACTGGAATTCAGTGAAGCTTTATGGGAAGCTCAACTACCTTGAGGAGATGCGCATGTTATTAGTGGGTTCTGGTTAGATGATTTATTTAGAGATTTATGGCCATTTGAATTTTTTAAGTTGCTAATCCATCCATTGTATTATTTTGTCCAAAGTTATGTCCCTCATGACGTTTCCTTTTATCTGAATAAATAGTGAAATATTGTGACAAAAAAAAACTTTGGGTGCATCACCCGTCTCCGACGGTTTCTTGTTTTATATTTTGCTCGTGAGTTTTACAACTAATCAAGAGTATTTTCATTCATAAAAAGGCCTCTTTGGTAAATAAATTAGCCTTATACGATAAATAGCATAGTTTTGTCACATACATTAATAATGTGTACTGCATTATTTTTTCCAGTTCTTCTTTTGTTGTGTTGTAGATGGAGCTTCATATGATGCGTTTTTTCCAAAACTGATAAATTGCATCTCTTGGTCGAGTGCAGTTTGATTGAGAGAGCAACATAAACGATTATAAAACATCGCATGCCCTTAAATGTGTGTGGCTTTCCGTACGAGTATGATGCAATTGTTAATGCAAAGACTTACGGATTATGATCTTTTCGATAGGGGTTAAAAGCAATAACGTGCCACTTGTCCTTATTAATTACAAGAGATAACACAAATATTAACATTACATTACGTAGTTGATAAAGATACATGTACTATGCTGTACAATCTGAAATAAAGAAACGACAAGATAAAAGCCTTGAACGTTGGTCGTTTCATAATGGACTCTATTTGAATTGGATTTATTACAAACTAAAATTTAAGAAATATTACCGGCTCTTAAATGCCCAATTTTATAGAAATAAGAAGCAGCGTTATTTTATTGATTTCATATCTTTAATCATCAATGCGTATGATTAATAACATAACTTTAGTGTTTTCTACGATTTCGAAAGAAAAACATTTTTGTTCGGTTTAACAAATTAATTTAAAATACGGAAAACCCTTTCGACTCTCAGTGCAAGTCCAGTTGTGTTTAGAAAAGCACTTATTTTTCATAAATATGTATTATGTTGATTTCCACGAGACTCTAGCCATACAAATTTCCACGGACGTACCCCAATACGGGATGCCCCGTAACTGTAAGAAGCATGTCCGAACTATACTGCTGTCTGAGTTAGGGTTTATTTAAGTACAAACATTTTGTTGCTTTTCATTTTTGTCAACTCTTTACTAAGCAAACACGAGCTTACTATGCTTTTAAGAACAGGTAATGCAATATCCGCTGACTGTAATATAATAATTAGTGAAATGGGGACTGACGCAGTACTTAATTGTATAATCGGCTGATTGGTTTGACGTATGACTGTATTAAATGGCATTGCTTTCTACGAAAACAATAAATATTGATAAGTTGTAAATTTGTACTTTTTAAGCATAATAATTCAAGTCAGAGTCTTGCGCAATCCTTCATTTTTCATGTCATTTTAGTCAAACGCTTACGGAATGATAATTTCAAAGTGTTATGTTTTGTCTTACATATGCAGTCACACATGTTTAGTGTTCACTTTCTACAACAAAGCGTCCGTGACTGGGAAAAACGGTCTGTGAAACTGTATTGTCTTGTTTTAAAAATTCAGTTTCAAAATCTTAATGAAGCCTTTCAACATAATGCCACCAGTGGCAAGTGATACACCATCTGTGACAGCGTGTTTGTATTAGTTTTACGACAATTATGATAAATGATGATTTAAACAAAGACACAATTCAATTCAAAATCCGTTACAAATGCAAATATACGATATGAATTGATATACATGAAACTCATATTAAATGGAATATGTTATATATTATAAGAAACCGTGTTAGATATGCGATAGTTTGTCATTGTTTGCATATCATACGGTGCACAGTGCTCTAGATATATGGGAAATTCTTCGTCACATGGACTTACTCCGGAATCGGAGAATATTCAGAAAAAAAAAACTTTAAGTACATTTAGTCATCGGATTATATTATATAAAAAATGATCACGCGGATGTATTTTGTATGCATTTGATTGTATCGCACTCGTCAGTACAAGTTATATGTATTACTGGCCTATGAACGTTTTTATTATTTAATGATACGCAGATTTTAAGTAAGAGACCGTCCATATATTAAATTGATTTAAGAACAAAAATGCGTTTAAAATGTTCTTAAATTTACTTAACCTATATTTCAGTAAGTGTATTCACCATTCCAACATATAAATATCAATCAGATAACTATAGCAGGTAACTGAACGTGTTTACGGTAAATACAACAAAGATTACCTAGCTCTTAATTCCTTAAAACGCAAATACATTGTGTAAGGTTTACGAACGGCTAACAACCTAACAAGCTTATTACCGCAATCTAGCTTTTACTTATTTCTTTGGAATGGAATAATCAGACGTCTCCTGGTGAAGAACATCAGCCAGTAATGCATGCATACAATAACTGAATGTGCAACACTTATAAATGAACAGTTACTGTCAGCTGAGAAAAAGAAAAGTTGATGCTAGGTGTGTGTTATATGCTGCATGGAATCGTTTTGTATTTTTCCTAACGATTATCGCATTCCTTTAATATCCATCATTTATATTTAGAGGTTTATTTTAGGCTTGCAAAACATATAGCAACATAATAAGAAAAGACGTATGACACACCATGTACTTTGATCGAGGTTTTACTCAAACCTGTACACAGATCTTCACTCTTGTTGCAGTGGCCTTGTTGAACTCCTGTTTATGAACGGATACGTGGACGGCAGAGGCTGTATATAGATTGTAAGCACGGATGCATTAACAAGCATAGCTTGGGAAAACATTTTGATTTCAGTTTAAAGTTAATTAAGATGTAAATATTGAAACAAATGACACACTGCACGCGAACGAGTTACGCATGTAGACTTGCATTGCGTTGAATTAACTAGACATTTCTTTCACAGGTTGAATACATTTGACGTATAGTGTTATATGTTCATTGCGTAAACGTTCATTACGGATATGTTGTATACACTGACAGACGCAATCCATAGATGTTTCACTTACGAACAAATGTTACTCCGCCATAACACTCATTTGACATTAACAAGAAATATATATACATTCGCCTTTTTCGATTAATTTTCATTTATTTAAATCCTCCACAGTAAGCCACAATCAAGCAATATATATCAACATATGAGTTTAGTAATGCAACAGACTGGAACAGGTTTGTTTTGTGAACATAATTTCAAACATGATTACATGCTTGCACGTTATATTAACTGCAGCAACAATCCTAAATAATAATAAGCTATTGATACCTTGACATATGCTATGTTGACCTCAGAATCGACACGCGTTCCTTTCATCCCAAGTGACCAGCCTCTCAATTGTTTTAAGATCGAGTAATGAATACAAATAGAATGCAGTATGTCCATCTGATAAATTTTACGGATTTTCATCATACTACTTTAACATGTACAAGCTAATTTAAATCATATTCAAGTAATAATAAGTACCGCATTTGAATTATGCACGAAGAGAGGCTATGTTAAAAAAGCAAAATCACTTAAACAAGAATTATGTAATCACATATGCGTGTTAAATTTCACAGATGTAATAAGTAATGCCACTTATCTTTGACGATACCAAGACACTGTCTGTAATTGTTATTTTGCTCTTTGAATAATACACGGACACATAGCATTATGTGTGATCATATACAAAACAAAAAGATGTTGCACATAAATATATGTTTTTATAAATCGTATAACAGAATTCCACATGCCATCCGTCATGATTTTTCTGTAAGACTCGTGAACATATAAAACGAGATGTACGATCATTTATAACAACATTTATTGGAAACTAAACAAGATTTTTCGAATAAATATGGATATTTGTTTTCAACGTGGATGTGTCATGGCCTGTGTAATTTGTTGTTATTTAATATAACAATGAATAAAAGCTTGTTTCTGTTGTTGTTTTGTTTTTCTTTTACCAAACAAAACCGTCCTGAAGAAATTGTAGTTTAAATAGTTCGTGTAATTCTGTTCTTTTATAATATATAGCACTTTAGTTATACTAATATAAAGTACCAATACATGCACAAGTATTCACATATGTGTACCAAGAAATGTATTCGTAGTTATCCAAATTGCTTATCATATGCCATACTCAAAAGCGTGTTTGGGTATGTCTGATTGTTTGATTGGCTTTAAAGTTTGCATATGTGGTACAAATAGGTCAATAATCAAACATATGTGCTTCTTCCCTGATCTCACACTTTTGAGTTTCGTATAATGCTACATTCCATTATATCAGTCTGTATCAAGTGCATCTTTCTCGAGACTTTCTTCTCCTTTACGGTATAAAATAGCATTTTGTGGGTATTTCCTGTATGCTTTGTGTATATGCAACCTTTTCGTGCTTGTAATTCGGGAATACGTTGAGAGATGAATGTTGAGATTGCGTTAATGGAGGCATACGGCTTTTGTCGAAAGTTTACTGTCAAATTCCACTTTTCTTTAGAGTGCCTGCATTGGAATGAATGATATTTTCAAAGAAGTAACATGGCGCATCTGTTTTATTCCAATTTTCGAATTAGACAATATTCATCTTTAAATAGATACTATGCTGCACAAGCTGAAATAAAGAAAAGACAAGATAAAAGCTTTGAAAGTTGGTCGTTTCATAATGGACCCTATGTGAATTGGATTTATTGTAAACTAACATTTAAGAAATATTACCGGCTCTTAAGTTCCTAATTTTATAGAAATAAGAAGCAGCGTGTATAATGGATTTCATATCTTGAAACATGAATGCGTGTGATAAATAACATAACTTCAGTGTTTTATACGATTTCGAAAGCAAAAAATACTTGTTTCGGTTTAACAAATTAATTTAAAATCCGGCAACCCTTTCGACTCTCAGTGATCGTTCGATTGTGTTTAGAATAGCACAAGTTTTCATTTAAATTTATTACACGTCATTCTAGCCACGAAAAAGCCATAGATGATACCCCTTACCGGATGCCCCGTTATTGTAAGAAGCATGTCCGAACTATACTGCTGTCTAAGTTTAGGCTGAACTAAAAAACACATTTTGTTGCTTTTCATTCTTGTCAACTCTACACTACCCCTTTTAACATAAACTGATCTAGACGACTACTCACCTGATATAAAACATTATATTCGGCATCTTTGTATCAGGCCCAAATCCGCAAAGAGTTATGGTAAACCATGCTTTTATGTTTACTTCTTGCATGCTAAGGATTTAGCTAGTACTATAATGTATAACAAGAATGTTATCGATATACCATCGATAGGCATTTTACTGTTCAAATCAAAATCAGTGATCTAACCAATTATCTTTAAACTTGCAATGTAGTAAATCAAACACGTTTTTGTCACATGCGTGATTGCAGCCTTATATTTGACACATTGCTCGTGTGTTGCCTTTTATGGTTCATCATTTGCAATAACAGGCTGAAATACAATTTCAGCAAATCGTAAGTGTTTGTCATTGATGGTCTTGTTGATCATAAAAGTATAAAATCGTTTATTTAAATCGGAAGTCATAGTGCGATAATTAAAAAAACACAATAAGAACTACAATCACGTATGCACTGGAAATCCTGGATACTGATTCTCCAACAAAGCCCTTGTTTTATTAATCAAAAAGAAATCAAGTTAACCATTCGCGCTGAAATAATTACATCAAGTATTGTATTTCAAACAACAACCGGTTTAAAGCATTGACGCAAATATAACTTGGGTTGCAATTAGTTGTATATGTTAATAGATTAGACACGCAAAAAATTAACACAAGATTGTCTTATTCGTGAGTCTCATGCAATGGTTGCATTAATGATGCGCTATATGTGTATATTTTAGTTTAGACAAATTGTGTTACAAATAACTTACAATATAAACATATGCAATCATTAAAGTATACGGGAAACATTTTGATAAACTGTTATAAGGTTGACGAGTTACACAAATTATCTTACTATGTATTCATTTCAGTATAACTTGAGCAGTGAAGTTATACAAATATCAAATAACGATTCAGTGCTATAATATCAAACATAATAATATATTTATTTGTTGATACTTTCGTTTGAATCGTGTTAGATAATCTCACTAGACAACAGTAGAGCATGTATTTATATAAGTTCTTACTTAAAATAAGGAGCCCAAAGGACACGTACTGACGCCAAACAGATATTACCAGATATGGATTCTTTGTCATTGGGACAAAAACCAAATCTGAACACCGATACGTTCATTGAAACACGCGTCACGTTTTACTAAGAATGGTTACTCATGACAACGATACAAAAACAATGTTCTCGAGAATAGTGCCAATACAGTTTATGCATTCTCATTAAATATATATGACATATCATGTAACAAGCTCTATCAGAATAAAGGACATAATATCAGGCGGACTTCTCCGCAGTTGGCTTCTTGAATCATGTTATATATTTTTCTCCCTTCTTTTGGACACGCACAGCAAGTCGTTTGCAACACTTAAACAATTATTATACATCCGTCTTTGACATAAGTATTCGATGCTTTCAATGGCAAGCACTATTTGATGCGGTTATACATGGACGAGCAACACTGATTAAGGGAACAATAAACCCAATGCTATTAGTCATTCTTTTCCTTAATAAGCCTATCTGTCGATTTACCTTCATTATTTATGCTGACAGAACATGTGTGATGTAATAAGAGTACTATTACTTTCATTGTACATTGAGCCGGTTGCAGTGTATCGAAATTTGCAAATGCACTTCATTGAGAATGAGTTTGGTTAATATATTGTTTTAATATTGGAGTTGCCACTGGTCTTAAGATGTGCGTTTGTTGTGGAGAGTTGTAATAAACATAGGAATTGGTGATAAACTTAAGACATTTTACTGAATTACTTACTTATTTATTATAATGGCAAAAGCAAATTTAACATAAACATGTTAAGCTACAACAACACGTTTTAACAAATTACATATCAAACACCTGGGATATGTTGTTCTCAAATTTTTTGCAAATAAACAATATATACCAGAAAACAGTAACCTTACTTGTGACTTAAACGGATTGAAAATGTTAATGCTTCGTTACATGTAAAAGGCGCATGCGATCCCGACTAGAATTATGAAAAAGTAAAACAAACAGAAACATCATTAATTAATTATGTTCAGTCCTATTATTAAAATAACCAATATATAATGTTCTTTATTAAAATGTATGCGTTTCTATTGACAAGACACGTATGGGCTTCTATTGGCATATGGTATTTCGTACTTTCGGAATTACCTTAATTTGCAAAGCTGTATGCCATTAATTGTTTTGCAGTAAAAACCGCTCGTTACACACTTCCGATTTGTTCGACTGCACGTTGTTACACTGGTTAATACTGAATGTTGCAGGGTCTCTGAATATATATTCGCCGGAAACAGTTTCTGTCTACTGAAATCGCAGCTAAAACGAAGAGTGGTTGTTAATTCTTTTGGTAAAAGTATGTCCTGTCTAAGAGATGATGTGTGGCTTATGTTAAATGAAAATTACTGAAGAAAATAATTTGTCTGGCTGCTGTACGTTTCTATTCTATCGACAGCCTTAATGATTGTGTACAAAATGAGCATGTCCATCTTGGAAAAACAATGCTATGGCATAAGTGTCCTGCAACGGGTCTGAACAAAATGATTGACTCGCATTTGTATAAGAAGTTTTAAAAAGGTTTTGTCTGTTCATGGTTTTTGTGATTAACTATGTCGTTAAAATGAATAGCTGTGGTCTAAATGTAGGTTTAAGAGGTCACTAAAACAGGGTGTTATAACTAACGACCGAAGACAGTTAAAATCCGGTGACCATAGTTTTAACCTGTTTGTATCTATATGTCGTGTGCTTTTTGCGTTTTTTTGTAATATCTTTTTTGTTGTGTAAGGCTGTTTGGCGATTGGTCACTTGCCATACAGTTCGCCATGAGGTAGTTTTGGTGGTACAGCCCACTATTCATTTTGCTTATGCATAAACAGTTTGATACACATATAGTTAGATACTTGTTTGAAAAACTAATCATGTTGATGTGAAGACATACGTGTGTTCAAGTGTTACAACAACACACTAAAACAGAGATTATGTTACTGTCGATACATAATCGACTATTTGATATCATATCTAAATTATATAGGTATAACAAGTATAGGCTGTAAACATAATGTTGATAATGAGCAAATTAAACGTTATAAGAATGATGGGGTTGTGTTTATCATCACACTGCATTGTAAGATTGTTAATGCAGATTAATGTCATTATATACTTAAACGTTGTTTAAGGCGTTGAGACATATGTGTTTTTGTTTTATTTTAATCATATATAACCGTTCAACCATGATTAATACACATACATTTTTAAAGCACCTCTGTGAAGTAGACAGCGCGTTGTCTATAGTATGAATCGTAATCTCAGATGGCAGTTCATTCACACGTGATTTGTATCAAGGTCTTGCAATCATTTAGTACACCGCAACTGGGATTGTTGCCCAGGCGATTTGTCAATTTCGATTTTTCCATTGAAACCAGTGTATACTACGTACAGTGCGGGTTTAGTGCTTGTGAACTGGACGTTACCATTTTGACATGTGCCCATTATAGCTGAGAAGTTATAATGTCTAATCGTGGCGGGGTATGTAATGTGCGATTCTGGTCACATAATTCAGTCATGTCTAACAGAGACAGTGAATAAATTGAATTATATGCCTCTTTTTATTTGTAAGTTATCGTTTTCCTTAATCCAAGCTCTGGTCCATGTTGTTTGTTACTTTTCCACATTCTATGTGTTTTATAATTTGAGCTAGTTTGGTATCCCAAGTCCGGCGTCAGTCGTCGTCAACTTTTAGCGTTAGCTCGTTACCACTCAAGGGACCATATAGGTCAACACATATTCATGACCTTGGTCTGAATGTTTATCTTGACAATAGTTAGACTGTGTTTGAACTGAGTCTCGTGCTACTTTATCGGCGGGTCATATCTTGGACAAGCATGATTGCCAATTGGTCAGCATACTTATCTTGACAATTATGTTTTTTTTGTATTCATTACATCAATTTTATAAGTATATATCAAACGAAGAAGTTGGGGTGTTTTGTTAAGAATATGTATGTCTGTTGTCGGTGTTTGGTCTCTAAGCCGACCGAAATACAAAACGAATGATAAATGGTTCTAATATAAAAACTCAATTTAATCAAATTTGATTTTACTGTATCGATAACATTTATTGATAACTAATTTTCAGTCTATGATATCAAACATGTATCACTCTTACGGTAATTAACCAGTGTTATCATAGTGGTGCGACATTAAAAAAACACGATGTTATGAATGTGCCCGTCTTAAAACATAACACTAACTACATATGTCAGATCGTTTCTCAACACACATATATTGACAGTATACGATTAATATAGACTATGTATAATTATACAGCACGAGTTAGATAAAAAATTGTTACTTAAGTTAAAATGTAGTTTCGAACACGCAAAACAACTCTTGATGCGAGTTGTTTCAAATCAGTGTCCACGTCTCAACAGAACACCTGAACACACGATAATACTATGTGTTTGAGCATTATCGTTTCTTTCTTGCTTTATACAAAAATGGAGTAAACGTATTGTAATTTGTTAAGAAAAGAACAAACTGCTTGTGTAAATAAATATTTAAAATTACAGAAATGCCATGTACAAGAAGAGTTGAAACAATCGATACATGTGAAATATATGTCAAGTTGTCAGTAATCAATACAACTAATATAACTTATCATATCTAACTAAGGCACACAATGTGATTAAATCTGGAGTCACTTCCTTCACCGGTCAATGAACATCATTAGCAGATTAACAATGATCAAACTATTTACCGAACTCACAGTGAACCCAGGATGACAATAGAAAAACGATTTATTCTGCATGCCAGAGCTAATATGATATGTTTCGAAACAGCTTGTCCAAAGAAACGCAGCATTATGCTGCTGTAAGACTGACGGTAACGGATGCAATAAGAACAGTCATTTTACCATTGCGACATTGCCAATCTCCATTGGTTATTCACTTCAATCTGTAATTTATATCACTTTATATATTTATACTTATTCCTGTGCACTTATTTTAACACACGATCATCTGTTTGTATTATTCATTTTATATTCGTCCCATTTGTAGCAGCATCTTAAAGTGTAATGAATAATATCGACCACAAAAATTGAGTAAGAATTCGGTGTTACTTAATCAGTCATTATTGTTGAATCGTATGTTATTAATCTGCTGCTGTTTAATTCCCTTACGCCTAATTGTGTGCGTTAAACTTGACTTATATATTGCATATCTATGCAATATATAAAGCGTTTACAGATGTTTGTATTTTTGAAAAAAAGTTATTACATTTATTAACTTTAAAAAGTGCAATACTTGGTTTTGTTTCAATAACGTATAATAAGAAAAAATAAATCAAATAAAAAAATCGCCTTCCCAGGGACCTCTTAAAGCAAAATGAAAACAAACGCGCAATCACTTCACAATGCAGGTTTTTCAATTTGAATGGTAGTCTCAACGGTGTGTTGGTTATACACATCTGACTAAAAAGGTAAAACAGAGCGTTACAAACACAGTATTGTTTTACCGATTTCGATTGATGATAATCAATAAAAGAACGCATATTTTTAGAATATTTCTTAGTAATGAGCTATATGTTGCTTGTTTCAAAATAAAACTTACCTTCTGATTTTGATGTACCCAAATGTCAACAATTTCTTTTAATCTTACATTTGTATCTATCGTGTAATCGCTCACTAATCAAACCAGTTGCAATGGTCACATTGCATAAGCTTACACCGGTGTAGCGTGGTATAAACTGCATTAAATTAAATCACATTTAGAAACTACAGGTTTTATGAAAAACTAATAAAGTCACACAACACTAGCATAATTTATGGACAAAACAATATTTTAGCGTTTCAAATATAATTCACAATACCCTTATACACTGTGAAAAGGAAATGTTCATGGGTAAACGAACGCGTAAAACAATACAGTTATGCTACTGATGCCAATATGTGATGCCAAAATTCATGAAAAACATAATTAATTGTTGAGTTTGTGCCGTGTTTACTTTACATTTCTAAGCATTCTTAAGCCTATCATTTGGCAAAAGTTAAACGTGTATATTTCCAGACAATATATGTTTTATTTGTCTCTTTTTGATTGACAAGTTATGAATTGTAAACATTTACAATTTTACCCGATATTATCGAAAACAAATATGTAAAAAAGATTTTACATTTATATCATATACAAACCATTCCATTTATATGATTATAGAGAATATATGAAATGTCTATAGCATATTAAGCAGACATTGTATTGTCTAAAAATGCCAATCAGACAATACTTGAGTCGTGTTCCTATAGTTCAGGAGCTCCGCCATCGTGATGAATGCGAGATGGTTCAATGCTGACATTTGAAAGGGAATGAAATTGAGCGTGTAGTTGACAGCATAAATACGCCCAGATGAGTTCCTCATTATCGTTGCTTCAACATCACAGTGTGTTTGTTCTGTCCTTTAATATAAAAACACAATGAATACACGTAGTTGATTAAGTTCCACTGTAGTCGTTAGCCGTTAATGCTTTAATTCTGGAAAAGCTTTATTCGTCGTGTACATTGATACATTTGTGTCTATTAAATCACTCAGAATAGGGTTATTTCTAAAAGGCGACGAGAAAAGGTTCTTTAGATACTAATTCATACGTTGGTAAGATTTGAATATCAATATGAATCATGCTATATAATGATAATTCGTGCGATGCAAACTATTTAAAGTTGATTATGAAAAACAAATGCTGCACTTTGCATTTATATAGCATTAATAGTGTATTTCTGTAGGACTTATTAGGACTAAAGATATGTGGAGCCAATATCGTAGGAACATTTACAACTGTACTGACACAACTGGTATACCGGTTTCATAAGTAGCCATCTAGGACACAGGATCTGCGACCATTGAACCCATACCATTTTACTTCAGTTTCTTTGCACACACACAGGGGAATCAAAGACTTTTCATATCGGGAACATATGATGACAGAATATAATTTAATATTAAATAGCTTAGCGCTTAAGATTCCAAACTTTTACACAAAGTAATTTGATCGTCGCAGTAATGCTTTGTATAATGAAATGAAATAACCATTCTTATATCTACTGCCATTACTATGGACGTAAAAGAGACAATTCACCAACTCGACAACAGTTACCAGGTCCCTTTTAATCAACCATAGCTAAATCTGGTGAGTTTTCTATCGGAATCTGCGTTTCAAATACCCAATTGACTAGATATTGATATCGGATTTCCCTCAACGGTATGTGAACACTATTGTCGCACAGTTAGTCGTATAGTTAAGGCATTTAACTCTTAGACAACGTGGGAGTAATTGTTTGTATAATCGCGTATTTTAAATATAATTTGAGATTCAGGGAACTTTTATAATTCTGAATATTGAGTGATTAGATTATTTGAAAATTGGTCTGTGGTTTTGATAAAAACTACATTTTTCTGGCAAATGTAATCTCACATTTCATCAAACATTATTACTTTACAATTCAAAATTCAACACACACGCTCTTTTACTCTTTTGAATTCGAACATATCTATTAGTTTTTTGCTCTTCCCAAATTTTTTGCGGGGGAGCATATAGTCGCCGCTTCGTCTGTCCGTGCGTGTGTGTGTGCGTGCGTGCGTGCGTCCGTCCGGATTTTTGTCCGGGCTATTTCTCAGCAACTAATGACCGGAATTCAATGAAACTTTATGGGAAGCTTCACTACCAAGAGGAGATGTGCATATTATCAGCGGGTTCTGGTCGGATGATTTTTCACAGAGTTATGGCCCTTTGAAATTTTCCATTAACTGTACATATAGTGCAATTCTTGTCCGGGCTATTTCTCAGCAACTAATGACCGGAATTCAATGAAACTTTATGGGAAGCTTCACTACCAAGAGGAGATGTGCATATTATCAGCCGGTTCTGGTCGGATGATTTTTCACAGAGTTATGGCCCTTTGAAATTTTCCATTAACTGTACATATAGTGCAATTCTTGTCCGGGCTATTTCTCAGCAACTAATGACCGGAATTCAATGAAACTTTATGGGAAGCTTCACTACCAAGAGGAGATGTGCATATTATCAGCCGGTTCTGGTCGGATGATTTTTCACAGAGTTATGGCCCTTTGAAATTTTCCATTGTACATATAGTGCAATTCTTGTCCGAGCTATTTCTCAGCAACTTATTACGGGAATTCAATGAAACTTTATGGGAAGCTTCACTACCAACAGGAGATGTGCATATTATCAGCCGGTTATGGTCGGATGATTTTTCACAGAGTTATGACCCTTTGACATTTTCTATAAACTGTACATATAGTGCAATTCTTTTCCGGGCTATTTCTCCCCAACTTCTTACTGGAATTCAGTGAAGCTTTATGGGAAGCTTAACTACCTTGAGTAGATGCGCATGTTATTAGTGGGTTCTGGTTAGATGATTTATTTAGAGAGTTATGGCCATTTGAAATTTTTAAGTTGCTAAACCATCCATCGTATTATTTTGTCCAAAGTTATGTCCCTCATGACGTTTCCTTTTATTTGAATATATAGTGCAATATTGTGACAAAAAAAACCTTTGGGGTGTATCACCTGTCTCCGACGGTTTCTTGTTTTATATTTTGCTCGTGAGTTTTACAACTAATCGAGAGTATTTTCATTCATAAAAAGGCCTCTTTGGTAAATAAAGTAGCCTTAATAAAGTAGCCTTATACGATAAATAGAATAGTTTTGCCACATACATTAATAATGTGTACTGCATTATTTTTTCCATTTCTTCTTTTGTTGTGTTGTAGATGGAGCTTCATATGATGCGTTTCTTTCAAAACTGATAAATTGCATCTCTGGGTCGAGTGCAGTTTGATTGAGAGAGCAACATAAACGATTAAAAAAAATCGCATGCCCTTAAATGTGTGTGGCTTTTCGTACGAGTATGATGCACTTGTTAATGCAAATACTTACGGATTATGATCTTTGCGATAGGGTTAAAAGCAATAACGTGCCACTTGTCCTTATTAATTACAAGAGATAACACAAATATTAACATTACATTACGTAGTTGATAATGGTCGTGTTGTGGATAGTACCTCTAGGAAACGTTGTGTTGTCAAATATGTATACAAATTCTAAGTATTGACTTCACCTTATTATCCCCCGTATGCACCATAATAGTAATCCGGTACAATAAGTCAATGCATATTTCTAAAGATTACGTTAACGCAACAATTAAATACACATCTAAAGTTGGAAAAATGAATTATGTACAGACAATAACTGTAATTTATTAATGGTTAGCCAGGCGAATTTCATAAAAGCAGTATGAGATGAGACACGCGACATACGATGGCTTATATTCGACAATGTATTTCTTTATTCTAGTATGTCTACTTCTTAATGGAATAGAGGCTATGTACATTATTTGATAGCTGGTCCAATGGTTTCGACTACTGTAATAATGCATCACAGATATAGCATAGCACTTTATTTTCACCGGTCCACAAACAGAAACCATACAATGACAACAATACAGCAAATCCTTGTAACGTTGAGATGTTTGGATCATGCGCGTTCTATTATGTCAGTGGTGCCCCTCTCCGGTTACATAAATAGATTTATTTATATAGATAAGTAGATTTGTCGACGATGTCACTGACGCCCTCATAAAATGCGTGCAAGAATTCTTTAGGTGGCAGAGAAGAACGAGTTAAGCAGTTCTTCTATTCAGTTGAATTGTTAAAGTCCCTATAACGCTCACAATCAACGAATATTTCGTAAAATAATTCGTAAAAAATAGTAAACACATGAGCTTTATAGGGGCTTCATGGACTTGAAGTGATCTGATTATATGAACACAATAAGCGTGAAAGCACGTGCATATAAGTCAAGAGTGCCTCCAAATTGAATGCGAATTTAAATACCTGGCATACGTTATGTGATTTTTTAAGAATGTGTAATTTGTCAGCTATAAATGTCCGAACATATAAGAAGGTTTTACCAAAATCTAGCCGATCCCGGGGAATATCCGTTTGAACTTAAAAGAAAACTTTATTCGATCTAGTAGGCGACAATTATACTTTTATTGTTCATGAAATCAAGTTAACATGTCTGCATTCAATTTTACCATACTCTTCATTACAAGTTATATATACAATTAGGTAAAGACAAAAAAAAAAAATTAAAATGGAAATATATAATGATACGTAAGGCTAACACGCTAACAAGCTTACCAGCTAAACTCCACTCTTTAGGTTTTGTTAATTGGTTTTCGATGGAGTAATCCGAAATCACAAATCGTCTGACCAAGAACATCCGCTATGAATGCATACAATTTGCAACACTTGTGAATGAACTGTCAGCTGCGAAAAAGGAAAGTCGATGTTAAGTGTGAGCTATATTCTGTATTGAATAGTTTTGTATTTTCCCATTTGATTTCTATATTCCTTTCATTATCATTGTTATAATGAAGCAATACAGAAAGTATGCAAATATGAAAATGGTGTTCGCCGTGCGACCTGGAGACAACCGGGAGGCATTCTGGGTACCTTTCCAAACACAATATTTACTTGTTTTCCCAATCGACAAGACCTGAAGCATTTCTAAATAAAGCAAAGGATTTGTATGTAATCGAGCTACATGAATACTTTTTAACGAACTATATTTAAACTGTTCGAAAAACGTTGGAATGATAAACTCGAATATAAATAAGCACGACAGTCAAATGTTCTGTGTCTTACAAACATTTCACCTCTATCGCACTTTTCAGTTCATTATATTTGTTTAATTGATAAAATATCAAGTCCATTAGGAAGCCCAATTACTTTTTACAAAAAGGTTTCTTCACATACCAACGCGTCAAATAGAATGTCAGCTGCACACCTCGTTGTTAGACAGCCTGAGTAGACATAAATATTGAAATTGAACGAAAACGGAAAAGGCATTAGTAAATAAAATAAAATAACACGATGAAGTATAAAACTGACAACTGCTTCACTTTTTTATTGTTTTTCAAGTTACAAATTTGTGATGACAATTGATTAGTTTATAAATATATACAATAATATGTCCTTTCCATAAGACGTTATAAACATTGTGCTTGGTACTTCACAACCACAAGATTACAACTGGGATCTGGGTCCGTACTCGTATGTCAAGTTTTAGACAAATATACATGTTTTGTTTTGTACAAAATAATGTTTGCGTATGCGTTGCAAAATATGCAAGGCATCGATTTTAATCATGGGCTTAAATTGGACGATAAAATAAAAAATGGGCAGTATACATCTTGAATAACAAACACTTACATCAGCTACTCGACCTAGTCCAAACTACTGATGACGAGGGACCTTAAGCCGAGTGAAGATTTCTTCTAACTCTTCGAGTACACTATATATTTTACAGTGAACGTATAAGCACCATTTATATTTAAAGGTTTATTTGGTTTTACAAAACATGTAGAAACATATAAAGAAAAGAAATACGCTTTCCGTCAAACCTGTAACAAGTAAACATTGTAATACTTGTGTCCAGAGTTCAAACGCCTAAGTCATATTCACATTTTCTAAATAGTAACAATATGGATTGAATGTTTGACATTATATAACTAATAATCTATTTGAGCAAATTAAAAAAGTCAAACATATTAATAAAACAGTGCTTAGAAATCACACAGCATGCATGAATATAACGTTCAACCCATACACTTTGGCTCTATTTTTTGTCACTTCTTGCAAGCATAGATTATTGCCTAGTAACCAATACACTGAAGAGTTTTATTCAATTACGTTGCAAAAATGTATTTTGGGCCGTTAGTGTATGCTCAAAATGATCTTCGAATTTATAAGGACATGAATAAAATATATATATACATAGTTTTAACCCAATATAAATGCAATCAATGTAAATTATCGTTCACAACTTCATAACAAAAGATCTGTATGCCAGCTTTATAGGAATTTCAGACTACCCTTAGGATTTAGGATTGATCTTAAAACCAACACTTCACTACCTTAAGTGTAAGAATAAGTTGAGAATTGAGACTTGTCCATTAATATTTTTATATAAACCTAACTTATCACATGCAGGTCGAGGTTTATTGGTTAGATATTAGTAAACGTATTGATGACGTGTGATCTCACGTATCTACACTATAAGAGAACAAAATGCATTACTTTTAATTTCAGATTTCGATGGCAATGTCGTGTTTATTCCATTTTGCGTAGTATATCAACGCTATGTGGGTATCAATGATTAGAGTTGCGAAATCCTCATTCAAGATTTGTAATGTAAAAAGTTATATGTTATCTAATGAACCTAATATTGATTGGCATTTATGATGTATTTGCGACATAAATAATTGCCATGCACGCCACTTTTTTCGCTATAATTTGCTCCACACATGACGTTTAGCAAACAAAAAAGAACTAATAGATACGCTATCACTTTGAAATTCCATAGCAATAACTTTGTTATAAAACGTTCGATTTATCTAAACACGTTTTAGTTGAGTTGAGTCTATTAATTGGCAGAACGGTCCTACATACTGATGTCTTAAAATGTCCATTGCGGTATATTTCCCACAATACTATCAAACTTACCTCATTCGACTGTCAAATTGGTTTCCTTATAAGTTATCCAACACTGCAGTAATTGCAAGTTAAAACGTACAAAATACAAGCACTATAAACTATGAGGATACTTGGAGCAAAATTATTATTGAAAAATAAAGCAAATATTACTTCTGCCGTTCTAATATACTATTTGTCTCTTTTTTAAGTAGGGCATTGTTTTTCCCTTACAAAGAACATTCTCACTAACTCTTAAAAGGCTGTATATATCATTATTTAAAAGAATTATGGTTACTGTAGTCCAATTACTGTAAAGATTGTATCTGACTCTGCCAAAGTACCATACGCATTACTAGATCAGATTAATTGGTGGACACAGCTATTAACGTACGAAACATAGAATAATCAAAAGTTTGTTTAAAAAAATAAAGTATTCCTTATATGAGTGTATTGGTTGGATTGATCACGCATTTTGTTCATATCAACGTCAATTTGCATTGCTCTCCCAACGGAGTGATTGATCGTCATTGGTAATTATTTACCGAGACTGCTTTCAAGACTTGTAAATAAACCAAATCTCAGAGGGATCCTTGCTAAAAGTAGGCTGAGTATGCTCAAATTACCCTATCGCATGTTTTCATCTTTTATTCCGATGGATTATGTTAACAAACATGTTTGCCGAAATGCTAAATTTAACTCAGTCGTATTTTTTTTCATTATACAATTGACAGAGCGATGATTGCTTACAAACAAAACAATCTTATGTGTGTAAGAGCCCGAATGTTATGTGTATATTTTGCTTATTTTCAATTTCCCCATTCATGTTTGATTTGTCCAAACGACGAATGAACTATGCACACCTTCATCTCTATGCGTTATCAGTCAAATAATAATGTACTAAGACCTTGAAAAAAATGCAGTTTATCGCATTCTAACAAGTACAAACATTGCTTTACTATAGCGAGAAAAAGACGAGTGTTTTACAATAATGCAGAGTACCACGTATGAACATATTAAATGATCGGAAACGTTAATGCGGTAATGCGCAAAGCATTTTACAATTGATGCATATATGTTTAAGCTTATAACCGGTAGACGCGTACTTAAATATTTATAACATGCTTATGAACGCTTGTTGTTTCAAACATGTGCAATAACAACTGTTTTATGTTTTACAAAAACACTATTTGCTCGTATAATACAATGAATATCAGGTAGTATAAATAGTAGATATAGTTGATGTTTTTGACGTAATAAAAGAAAGACTATCCGCTCGCAGTTTCAATATTGTTATTTTCTTTATATTAATCGTAATATATACTTGTACAATGCTAGCATTTGAAGAGAATTGCTTTTCAGTATACAGTATATAATACTGAAAATGAATACGGCGACCTAAATAACATGTTATTTTTTCAAGTAGAAGGAGGTATTGTAACTGGTGTGAACCGTAATCAACTCCTACATTTTTTCAATTTAAAAAACAGAACTTTACTTTTTGGCATTCATGTTGTCTTTTTTTTTCTGCGTAGGTATATTTGAATGAAACGCTTTAGACGCGTGTTAATTGTGTGTTAAACTATGTTAGGTTAGTGTTTGTTTCTGATAGCTCTATATGTGATTAAAATCGATGTATCAATTGACCGTTCAAAGGCGTTGATCCCGATTTCGGTCATTATATGGTTTGTATGTATGGACGTAGATGCTTTGTCTCCGCGCTATATCTAGAGAACGCTGTGTTCTTCATCCATTCAAATCGGTATGATGTTTACAGGGAACGAAAATAAAGACGCCTATTTACTGTTTGGCCATCAACTCAAAGGTCAAGGTCAATTATGCTTGTAACAGTAAGTTCGATTCCTCACAATATATCGAGAATGCTTAAATATATGATCCTTCACATTTGTATAATAGTTACTTGGGTGAAAGAAAACATGTATAGTGAACTTGAGGTCAACGGTTCAAAGGTGAAGGTCACAGAAGATTGTAACATGTTATTCGTTTCGGCACTACATTTTGAGAAATTAAAATCACGCAAATGTGTAAAGTGGTTCATAGGAGGAAAACAAAACGCGTTTTAATTTTGAGGTCACAAGGTCAAAGGTCAAGATCACATGAGCTTGTATCAAGTAATTGGTGTCTGCATTACGCCTATTCATTCCGAGTATAAGTTATAGCTTGTACCATGAAAGTAAGTTTCTCATTATAAGAAGAATGAGTATATCTATAATTATTTAAATTAGGACAGTGTTTACTTGGGTAAATGGGAGAGGCCTATCAAGTTTAAGGCTGGCAGATCCACGGTCAATGTCATACGGTCTGGTATTCTGATAATATCAAGAGAAAACATTTACCTATAATCGTCTAAATCGATATGCTACTTACTTTGGAGAAAGAAAGATTGTGTGTACAGAGTTCATGGTCAACAGATCAAATAGCAAGGTCACTTGTGCTTAGATTAACATAAACATGGTTTCCGCGTAAACCTAGAAAACCTTGAGGAGCATATGTATTAACATGATGATTAGTCTTGGCCAACGATGACCTACGATGATTTGCAAATCGAATGGTTAAAAGCCAAGCTCACAGGGACGACTTTGCTGTAAGTCGGGGTAAGAGTTGGGAAATTCGTATCTTACACAAAACCCTTTTTTTTGGAAACTATAGTGCTTCCTGCAATAAATGCATTAACAAATGTATTCATTCTCGAGTAAACAGTCCTCTTAAACATATTGTTTTCAGAAATCCTGTTCCAGCATTTAACTGCCGTTATCCTATTTTCCGAAAAAAGGTTTGCATGATTTAAAAGAGCGATATTTAGTGTCCTGTAGACATGTTACCAAAGAAACAGTGCAACATGGAACTAATTATGTTAAGTTTTCAACAAAAATGTTGTGCAATTAAAAAATGTATGATATCAGTAATTTATGTTATCATCTACAACTTTAAAGCGACTTTAAGCAATTTCAAGCATAATATTTCTTTCATTGACGATAGCTGAAAGCAAATACTCAACGAGTATGATTTTACGCTCTCCGCTTAATCAAATCAAATATTTCTCACCATGTATGAAGAATGTCTTTCTTGTTGCGATTCTATTTGACTAAATGGCGAACATGTCAAACAATTTGCGGAGCAAATGTAATAAATGAAATATGAATTTCAGGAAAAGTGAATTGTTTAACTATTAAGCCGCATTTGAACAATGTCGATTAATCTTATGCTCCATACAATTTTGTTTCAACATTTTTGTGACTGAAGTTATACAAAGAAAAACGCTTTCAAATTACTTACAATAGCAGAGCTAAGTTTATAAGGTATATATGGTGCTTTATTGTCGTCAACCAACCGGCGCCAGTCGTCGTGTGTCATGTGTCATCAACGTGTATCTCGTTGCCACGGAAGTGGCCACATTTTTCATCCAATGTTGATTAAACTTGCAATATATTTATGGTAAAAATATACAATCAGAGTTTAAATTATGGCTACGTGTGTCTAAAATCGCAGGATCAATCCTAAAACAAAAAAACGTGTTTGCACTCTAGAAGCCACAATAAGATTTTATCTTGATGACCTTCGATTTTAATGTTTATTCCAAACATATGTATAACACTTTTAACTTGGTAATGAACGTCCAAATTCTAGGTCACAAGGTATAATCTTAGAAAACATTATTACCACTGTAAAGGCAACATCTATGATTTAATCTTAATGAAACTATAGTGAAATGTATATTCTGACAATATGTATAACAACTTCGAATCTGGTTCATGTACGTCCACAAAAATAGGTGACAATGTCAAATCTAAGAACACCTTTGTTTCCATTATGGAACCAATCATTTATGAATTAATCTGTTTACAACTTTGTCATAAAATTCAACACAACAATATATATGCCACGCTTGAATCTGGATCGTTTTTGTCCAAAGTACAGGTCAACATGTCAATTTTTTTAAAAAACCATGCTACCACTCATTGATGACTTATGTTTTACTTGACAATGTCTAGCACATGTTAAAATCTCAGCTGCATTTAAAAACAAGATCTCCAGGTAAATCTTATAAACATTGTGTAACTACTCTAGACGCCACATATACACTTAGTCTCAATGAAGATTGGTCAAAATGCAATATCTATCCAGAGAAACAAATCGCTTCACGTGTGTTAACAGTTTAACGTTTCGAATCTTCGTAAACACATTTTACCACTTCATGTTTTACTCATGCTTAATAAAACATGGTCATAATGTTTACCTAGACACTATCATGTCCATGTTTTAATATGGGTCAAGTATGTAAACAACCTAGTTTAAGAGGTAAAGCCTTCAAAAATGGCGTAATTTGAACACATGTAAGTGCTTTAAGTAATTGCCACCATGGCCCTTTTGTTTTGCCCGTCAGATCTATTTGTGTAACTTGCAAAGTGGTATTCATAAACATATTTGCAAATTGCTTCATTTTATCAAGATGAAATGTCGTACGTGTAAAGGTCATATTTATGGAATAAGCTGTACATGTAAAAACAGTTACCAATGTTACATGTATGGTGTGATGACTGTTCACATTATGTATGTTATACAGCACTCGTTTCACTGTAAATCAACTCTCGTATTTGTGCCCAAACACATGTTGCGGAGCGTTCGTGTCCGATGAACACACTTCTTGTCACATTTATCGGTTGAATGATATATTTATATTGTGAAAAACAATGAACAAACCGCTAAACACGAACACCAATGTGATGAAATGATTTAACCAGGGGGTTAGGAAATCCGATAATGTATTAGATATCTAAGAGTCGTTACAATGGATTTGAATTTTGTTTTAATTTGTGTCAAAGTCCCATTTGCGAAGACGCATCGTTAAATAGAAGAGCCCTGCACTAGAGTCATATGTGGTTTCTTTCATTGCCTTAGATCAACTGAGCACGAAGTCTATGTCTTGCATATATAGTAGTGTACGTCGTATTTAAAATAAAACTAATTCAAAAAAAATCATGACCATCATGACCCCTTGTTGGTGACGCCTCAAATCGGCTGAGTAGCCCATTACACAGATCTTTGCAATGGAAAGAAGCTCGTAGGATCTCATCCCATCACTTCCTTATTGCCCATAAAAAGAAAAGTAATTGTTTGTTCTTATGGGTAAGAAGCCCATAAATATATATCGTCATAATAAATAATTATAAAACCATAAAACTGCTTAAATTATAGAACTGCGCATATTTGCATCATACAACTGCATTACAAACGCATAAAATTTTTAAATTACAGCGGATAAATCTCTTAATATTTGGCAAATGACAAAGTCCTTATCCAAACTTTATATCAAATGTAATAGCAAACCAATAACATTATCATTGTTTAAAACAAATTAATACAACAGTATTCACTATTTTCCAACAGAGAACAGCTTATTGTCCAGTCAAGCATAACACTTCGGAATATGCTATTTACCAGTGTTCCTCCACTCTTCATAAACAATCAATCCGATATTCGGATAAGTCGGAACGGCTGGAAAACTGCTGTCTGTTTCGCGGACCTATCCAGTCATTGAGGTATTGGAAAACGAAGCCGCGCAGTTGATAAAATATCAGCAGACTGTGTGATAACACAACATTGTATTTAAGAGGATTTAGTTCAAGGCTGGACATAAACGTTGTGGAACGGGACTTAGTATTTAAATGTGTTTATTGTAGATGTGTGGCTCACTTAATCTTGGGATCGAATTTATGAAATTGCTTTAAAAAAAGGCTCATTCCTCTGAAAAATTGAATCTAGTATTAAATTACCTTCTTGTATCAAATTGTTAGTTTCCGCATTTAAAACATCACTATCGATCGACAAATAGTTATAATGTTGTAACATTTAAAATTACACATTTTGAAACTATGTGCACACGACATTTCATTCATGGTCAACTACTTTTATTAGCGCATTCCAAGAATTTCGTATTTTGGACAAAAGGGATTATAACGTAAATTTGAAATCGAAATGGGAAGCATTTGTTCAACCAACAGTAAGGACGCTCTGCGCAAAAAGAAGAATGTGAATACCCAGCTAAGACAGAAGTACTTACCCGCCAGTCCAGATGTAGGAGACAACAATGGAAACAGTCCAACAGTAACTCTTCCGGAATTTACTGACAGACAAAAAGACCTCGTGATTGAGTCTTGGAAAGTGGTTAAGAAAGACATGGATCAAGTTGGAATAGCAATGCTTATGAAGTAAGACATATTGCGTATTACCGTAGGTCACTGCAATTTTTACCCATTACATTACTAGCTGAATTACGAAATATGTTGTGGTTTCACAGCTTTTAAGTGCTCGCCAAGTACCTTCAATGGGTTTTTTGCTGGCCAAAATGTATTTAGCCTGCATTTGTCTGAATGATTTACTGAAAGGTATTCGTAACCTCCGTTTTTTAAGGAAAATATAGTTATCACTTTCAAATTACTTTCTCTTATTATTTCCACTAATGTTCCTGATATTCTGTACTCTACCTCTTTGACATTTTTTTAGTTTCAGTAAATATCCCGCCAAAATATTCAGAAACCATATAGTATCTCCCCCACTGTAATATTTTCTTTGACCGATTATATTTTCATCTATTTATAATGTGGACCGACTCCTTCTGTTTCCTTCGATCACATCAACTAAAATCCTGTCTGCGTAAATTGTACCGATCAACAACAGTTGGTTTTTTAAATGCCCTATTCATGGATAACAACTTCTTCTGAATCAGTATCGACCAAAAAACAAGTTATAAACAATTTGTTTTTAAAAGTCAAATTACTGATTTTTAAACCAGTTGATGAATCATAAATATTATGTTTACCCCAATGTTTAATTGGCACATTTCCACGTAAACCAGTCTTTACTGAAGTTTGGATCTTTCCTCAATAAATTATCTCCTGCCCAAACAATCTTTAAAATTAATCTTTCAGAATCAGTAACAAAACTTTTGTTACAACAATAATCAATCAAACACACTCTTTCATCGAAATGTGATAAAGATATGTACGTGTCGTAGACATTGGGCAATATTGATTACATTATGTTCGTTAGTTGTTGATTTCGAATGCGTCCAGGTGGATCCGTTGACATAAGGTAACATAACCAAAGTCAAGTGACGTTTGTAAATAAAAGCAATATGACGTCATACCTGTCAGGTTACACATATGTTTGCGAGATTTACAAGAAACAATACTTATCACATGCTATACCGTGTTTTTAATGTTANTTACTTGAAGTCAGTTTCAAACAAGGTTAATTTCATTGAAAGCTGCCCCGCAACAATTAAAAAAACTCATTGAATAGAATGTACAGCATTCCAGATATCTGTTCCATATATTCTAGTTGTATTTTTGTTTTATTTTAGTTATAATACTCTATATAACTATATACCTACACGTATGCATTGATTATGTCGTGTTATGTTGCAGTTGATTGGACCGCAATTTATATTGGCCATTCAGCCTGTGTTAGGGTCGGAGTGGTCATCGGAACTTGAACACGCATGGTCAGATCTCTTCAAATTTATTGCCCATATAATGAAAGCAGCTATGACATTTTAATGGCATATGACATATAGGCAATGGATAGAAGACGAAGAAGCATATATATATATAAATACAGTTTAATAGTCTGCATTCCATTCGATGTCATGTGTTTAATAGTGCCATTGATATGGATGGTCACATCAAAATCATTATATAGATGACAAATCAACCGCGCAAAAGTGTAAAGGATTTATTTAATGTTCAATGTGTCGACACTATAAACATTATTATCGAAGTGCGTTTTAACACAAAGTGACCATTTTATTGCTTAATTGATTTAAGTATGCGTATTATTTATATTTTGAAACGAGTACATCATCATGGCGTTGTGATACAACATAAAGACACATACGCATATCAATATGTGTTAGAGAGATGTGTACGAAATCTCGATTGAGATCTATTGTTCAAACAAGCTATGTATGTATACCAAAATCACAAAAATAATTAAAACGATCAATTATTCAGGTCTTGCCAAAATTGTAAAAAAAACACAAATGTTGTACAAGGTATTATATCGCTCATAGTGATGAGTTTGTGTTATATTTCATATGTCATACTTAAACGAACAATATCAATATATTTCAAAACACTCGCAAATTACTACAATTGACAATAAATAATATACACAATAACTGACAATATTGATAATTTTGTAATCCAATGTTATATATCTAGCTTGTGCTGAATATGCTCATGGCAATGCATTAATTTATGATAAATATATATTTAATATTTGTAAATGCAGAACTTGAAATAAATGTAAATTTAATTATTTCTTACTTTATTTTTACTTATCTGCTGCGTTTGAATGTTTTCCTATGAACACTTGAAGTAAACAAGGTATAGTTCTCGTATTTTATTTGCGACAATAATATGCACGTATGCTACTTACTTGTATTAATTTATAAGTGTATCTACAATACAAACATGACTACACAAACCAATTTTTGAATTGTTAGCTTCAGGATTTGTCATTTGTGATGTCTCCATCAGAAACCAATTACCATGACACACATATACTGCTTGTCCTTGTTAGCATGTACAACATTTGATGCCTGATCGCACTAGCGTTCTATTGGGAAAATTGTGATTCTATTTGTAAGTGTGAATTGTATGGTTTGGCGTTTTATAGGCGAATGAATATAAAAGGTTGCACATTACATGTAGATATGTTATTTGGTTAAACAAATATGATATAAGTCGATGTATGCGGTTAAACAATGTATATAGCAGATCTGGAATTATCTTAGATTCGTTATCGGCTAATTGAAATCAGTGTGTGTGTTAAACATGCGAACGATTTTGATTTAGATATGAATAACAGGTATTAACCATATTAATTCTGCATGTTTAACACCTTAAAATAAGTTCACTTTATGTTGTTTATGCTTGAAATGTGTTACAAAAATAGTATAAGTCTGTAAATTTCATGTCGGAAGAAAAAAAATCCGCATGTTGTTTTTCGCTATTTTTCCGATACCGTAATACAGGTACCATAATACCTGGCCTAAATCAATGACTCGTCATGAAGTTAAGTAAAATGCAAGTTAATCCAAGAAACAGCTCTACCCCCCGTTGAACAAGTTTTGACCTTGAAGTGATTACCTTGATTTTAAGAAAGCGTGAGATATTAATGTATTTTGCACTTCGCCACAATGATCTCAACAGTTTCTGTAGGAGACGAAAAGGAGTCTCAAACTTTTGATCTTCGATTATCACCTTGACTTCGAGCCGGCTTGATTGACTTAGGCTTTTTGTATATCTTCTCAATGACAAAACACACAGTAGTCAAGTGCCTTGAAAATCCTTCAACGGTTATAGACGATATGAACCGGCACGAAAGTGAGGGCTCATTTTTTTTACCTTGAGGTTTGACCTTTGCCTTGATCAGGCGTGAATCGCTCATGCTTGTTGCACATCGCCTCAATTACAGTAACAGTACAGCAAAGTCTGATGAAAAATAAACATTGTGTGTTTGAAGCGGACAAGAACATGAGGGATTTAACCTTTGACATTGAATTAGAACCTTCCGCTGACTTGTAGTGCTCATGCCTTCTGCATATTGTCTCAATTCTTCCAACATTTTAGGAATGTTTCATAATAGTGGTATACTAGATAGAGAGGGAAACGAACTTGTTACGGAAAANTATTAGAGTGCAATACTTAACTCAAGCTATACTTAATCCAATAAGTTTTAGACTGTAAAATTACACCTACTTAATATTGAAAGCGATACTTGGAGCTTTCGTCCGTGTACTACGGACCTCAGCAGAATGATTTCCACTGTTGGGAACCTTTAACACTGCTAATTGTCGGGGTGAGCGATGTTAACGTATGGTCCCAGGTGTGCGAGAGTTTGTAGCGGTCCTGTCCTTGTTTAGCGCCGGTCATAGTGCACGGATGTAAATAGCCCACCTGACCCCTCTCTCGAACCAAGATTGCTCACGGTCCAGAATCCTAACGTTCACCGTTGTTATTGTGTGGTCCGGTTTACAGTCATGTATATGGCTTGAGACCTCAGATGATGTTGAACTCGGCCTCCTGTGTTCCACGAATCGTGCTTTCAGATTTCTTTCAGTTTCACCAATATAGTCCATTGCACATTGTGCGAGCCATCTTGGTTCGAGATAAGGGGTCAGGGAAGTTATTTATATCCGTGCACTAAAACCGGCGCTAAACAAGGATATTTTTATTTAGAAAATACACTTAAATGCATATGGCTGTTATGAACTGATATTCGTTAGTTCCAATAAGAGAATGTTATACTGACACATGCTACAAATAGAAGCTTGGTATTGTATCCTGGAACAGACTGTAAAAAGCTTGTAGAATTCTGATGTTATCAGAACACATTTCTCGAAAGCAATCGGATATATGAAAATGGAATATACATAAATAATACGATTTATACGATACTGTGGCTGATAAAGCATGTATACATTGAGAAACACTATACCACAATTTCTTCATAAGAATTTTCCGCACCGACATATTCACAAACGCTAATATGATATTATTTGTTAATTTGGATGCTAGACCACAGCCGATACTTGTCAAAAACTTACCTCATAGGGAGTAAATTCTTTTGGTACCGTGTGTTAATGAAATAATAAAAAAATACCGTTTGTGTATCTCACGACAATGCCTCGGATTCGAAATGTATTTTATATCCTTAATATTCCGTATACACGAACAAAATATGTAAATAGCACGTACTAATTTCAATAATGTCTAATATTGAAGAGTATTATGGGAATAAAATTTCCTGTCACTTGTACTATTTTACTTTTGCGGAATTGGAGACAGTTTAAAATCCTATTATTTCAATGCGAATCATGTCTGTAAACAGCGATAACTGTGCTAAAAGGTTGGTGAGTAATTAAATACAATTGGAATATCGACGTGGTACGGATAATAACGAAAATTTAGTTATACACGAAAGTATTTTATAACTATATATGCAAGGTCAAATTGGAAACGTACATCGTTTTCGTACGGGAGTAACTAAACATTAAATAGGAATGCACGATAACTATAATTAGGCAAAATAACAAATTATAAAGTATACATTTAAAATGATGATATTTATTAAGGTCTGTACAAATAAAACAAGAGGCATTGCCGTTGCTCATTTAGAAGGGATTCTAACTGTCAGAGTGTTTTCTGGGTACATTAAATTTATGGGATCACTTTATTAAAGCATGCATTTCAGACGGAATATGATAATAAAGAAGATTTTTCACCAATGCGATTTACATTATGATCACATACCATATGCCTATATAACACTTCATACACAATGCTTAATGGAGGTTGATGCTGATTTATTATGATGAATATTGGGAGACATAATCGCCGGATAAATGTTTCGTACCAATGTCGCTTTTTTGTACGTAGCTTCAATGTGGAGCTGACGTGCATATCTTTCCCGTCGCGAGATATGCGTCGTGTTCTGTCGCTGTTCGCACAGGCTTATCCGGGGCGACACTTTCCGCCTTAACTTGATTTTCGCTAAGAAGAGACATCATTTAAACGAAAAATTCCCTAAAAGCGGAAATGTCGTCCCTGATAAGCCTGTGCGGACTGCACAGGCTGATATGGGATGACAATTTACGCACAAGCTTTATGCCAAGTTTTCTCAGAACACAACATATATAACAATGCTTATTCGAGACAAAGTGTGTATGTTTGTTAAAAACACACCATCGGATATTTGAGTAGCTAAATGTTTAAATAATATGGATTTATTATGTAAACGTATACTCACTTGTATGTATACAATGTTTCTAATTCCATATTTTGATACATATTAAATAATATTGGCCTGTTGCAGGACGACAACTTAAGCATTTGGGAGGGGGAGAGCGGTCATTGATTGGGATATTTGTACAATGCATTGTACGGGTAAACTTGGCGTACGGTGCATAACAATTGATTTTATCTGAAAGGTTGAATAAACACATGTAATTGTACACATGGTGATATTAATTAAAATGACGAATTAAATTTAACGGTCCAACATAACATAACATATAATTGTGATATTGTCAAATGAAAATGAATAATACCATACACAAATGTAGACCTTTATGTGTGTCTTTATAAAGTAGAACCGACACTTAAGAACCTTATAATATGTTAATGCTACATGAGCTTATTGAAACTATTTCTAAATTATTTAATTTCCCTAACTTTTCTTCCGATTCACAAGATTTTTTAAATTTATTTAAGCCAAAAATTAGCATGCAATTGTTTTTCATTTGCCTTACGAACAGTTTTGTTGAAATTGTTAATTGGATGTTTTTTAAATACCGCACGGACTTCACAACATGCGCATTACCCATATAATATAAAAAACACAAAACAACAACAACAACCGAAAACATTACCAAATGAAATAACCATAATATATTTTTTTTTAAACTCGCAACAAACGCAAGCAATATCAACATAAATGTAGGTTACTTGTTAAATGTTTCTTGAAACAACAGCTGTAAAGTAGCAGTGCCATTTTATTTATAAACTTCATGTATCACCAATCGCATTACAACCACTTGCATTTACCTAGAATCTTGAGTACAAACAACTTATGTTCGATGTTATATCAGTATAATTCTTAACATGTATCTATGATCTCTTTATTCATATCTTCATCCATATTCGTTTTAATCCTTATGCAATGTGTGGCAAGCGTCAATTGAAGCAACAGCAAAAGATCGGCCTCCTTTTAAACAAGCTGAAAAATGAATTCTCATTTCTCTAAGCCCCATTAACACTCAAAATCAACGAATAATTCGTAAAATATTTCGCAACGCAATATGTAGTCTGGTAACATAGATTTAACAAGATATAAACTGCCCTTTATTTGAGACAATATAGTCAACACATGTTCATGTACCATGTTAGTGTTCGTGTGCCATATGAATAGAGATCGTTGCGGGCAATTAAAATGGAATATATTGTTCCATGTCGGTTAATCAATGGAACTATACCACATCTAGCGTTGAAATTTTGGCAATTGCTATAAGGAACACTGATTCGTTATGGGTTAACTTTATTTTACAAAATATGTTACGAAATATTCGTTGATTTTAAGGGTAAATTGGGCTTTAAGAAAACGACGCCACCTTGATGTAAACATTTTAAATGGAAAACAAAGGAAAACTCGATACAGTTTTTGAGAGCTTACTTTAACTGTATTGTAGTTAGTATAAAGTAATTGTTTTTTTCTTGATTTCCTCCAAATATGATGAAGTTTTTATATGTACACAGTACGTTAGCATATATATTGAAACAAAATCCCAATATATACAATTATATCATGCAATCCGTATAAACACCAACATAAATCGCAATACATTTCAAACATTAATCAGGCAATTATATACATAGGTTTACAGTTTATGATGTTTCAAGTATTATACTCAAATCAATCTTATGACAAATAAACATACAATATTTAATTTTTTAACATTTTCTATATCGTTTCGCTTAGGTGTTTTGTCTTAAGAGAAATAAACGCGTAATTTTTCTTGTTATTAGAATCTAACACGTTCATCCTACATCTTACTTATTGTAGTTCCTATAATTGTTAGTTTTAAAGGAATTATGGGATTTGTATTATTCAGCATCTCCTGACTTTTCATTATTGTTTGTGTTAGTTCTTGTCATCGCCTCAATATTGTTTTGTATGAGTAGTAAATGTATGTATTAATTTATGAAACATGTACTGATGTGTATCACTACTCCTCTTTTATATTTTGTACGTTAACTATTTACAATTTTCTGATAATTATTGATTGATTTTATCTATGTATGAATTCCTTAAAATATTAAGTAATCTCGCTTTCTCATAATTTAAGTACTTTTCATAATTATGACTATTTGTTTATTATGGTTGTTATCATATTACATGTACGAAATTGTGCCCACATGGGTCATTGGCTTTCTGGAAATGTTGCAAATACATCCTAAATGTTATAAACAAAACAAATAAGGAAAAATGCTGTCCACAAGTTTTTATAAAGCTTCGGTCTCATAATGTAAAGCGGTAAATAAAATCGAAATGTAAGACTTACATTGTAGTAACGAGCATTCATACTTTCAAGCATTTAAGGGTACATGCATGTAAACTCTGCGTATCATTTGAACACAATAAACAGTTAAATGACACTTTTCAAATTGGACACATTATTTTTTGCGAATCGAAAAAAAACTTTTTACTAAAACAACTGTGAAAAATAATGGTTCATTAATATGTAATCATCATTCGAAATCGGTAAAATAATAGAACGTTTGGAAAGCCTTTTCCCGATAATTAGGAAACAAATTTGAGTAGTAATTAAGCTTTTATGTTTGTCTGTTAATCGCTAAAGCCTGCGTGGCGCAGTGGTAGCGCAATATATTTGCTTCCAGACGCCAAGGGTTGGAATTACGGAGAATATTTTTCATTCAATTTGTTTTCTTGCTTTCATGATTGTTGAAGGCTAATCAAAACGTTATCGATTTGTTAATAAAATATGTAAATATATTATTTTAAAAACAAAAATCTGTTAACGTGTCCCTTAAATAATTGCTGTGATTTGTTCACGCCGTGATTATAATTCCATATCTTTATAAATAACGAGCTTGCGAAATATACTATAATATAGTATTTTAGGAAACGGAAACTTTGGCGGAAACAAATTAGGTGATACCCGGATCAAAAAATGTAGTATCTTGTCGAATTGATACCGTTTATACATTGTATTATATTCCACTACAGTTAGCATTGTTTTTAACTCAATGTCAGATCTTGTTTTAAAAATGTAGCTTTTTTTTTAGTTTTAAACATTGAATGCCTTTTGTGTTTATTAAGCAATTATTACACAATAACTTATTTTACATCTTCTTAATATATTGAATCATATTCATATACATGACGGCAAAGACATTAATATAAACAAATTTTCAATAAATAAACGTGTAATGATACTGAATATATTCATTGCGTGTATTGTTAAATTTTGAGTCATAAAGTTTATACTAAAATTAAAAGTAAATTCAATGCAATAAAGCTAAGTAGATCTTACCCTACCAGTTTTCCACCGAACCTATTTTCATTGATGGACTTTTCTTCATACTTGAGCAAACCACATAAAACATATGTTTACGTATAATTACTGCGATGTAAATATCTGGTGTCTATTTCTGTTTCAAAAAAAGTTTTGTAAGAAGTCACGTTACAAAATAATCGTGTAAATAAGTATCAAATATTACCAAATCATGTCGTTAACGGAGATCTGAAGCCCTCGTAGATGTGTCATTTAGGTTCATGTTGCCAATTATCAATAACATATCCATTTGGTTGAAAGCAATGAACACACTATATCTTGTATTGCTAAACTATGAATAATTTTACATGTCAGGCATTTTTAATACAAAACGTTTCGATCAAACGTGTACAAAGTAAAGTAACACGCACTTTGATGATATGTTAAGTCTGACGGTAACCGATTCATTATTTGATCGTATTGACGAAACGACGTCTTTCAAGTTTGCAAGGAATATCAAGGTTGAACAGTATTGTTCGCAATTTCAAATTGGACTACGAATTCCATTTTTCGTTGGATTATTTTCATGTCAAATTGTAATGTATTACATCGACCGCAGATTGATGTAATAACAAAATTTTACTAACTGTGTCCTCCGTTGCAGATAATTGCTTCAATTTTAGTTTACGTTGCCTAATGTCGTGTACCAGGAGTATATCCTTCATGACCTATTTTTGGTATTATCGATAATATGCTTCGATAGGTAAATCTGTATGCGAATCTTGAAAATGCGAAAATATGTAAAATGCACGATTTTTAACTTCAAAACCCACACATNACAACACTAATACAATATTTAATCACAAACATAAGACCATACAGTATCAAACTCGACCTTAATCATCCATAACAGGGACTTGTTGACAGATTTCGGCATGTTTTGAAGTTTGTGATTAAATGCTTTAAATTGATTAATGTAAACAACAGGACTAAAGAGCTCCAGGAAAAAAAACAAGAATGAAAATAAAAGAAAGAAAAAAAGAATTAAAAAAAGTTAACCGCACCTGGGGTCGAACCACTGAGTACCTATTATGAACCTACTCGGTCATAAATGTGTGATGATTCTGATAACAAAACTATTGGATTGTGATAATAGCATCGGTGTTGCCATAAATATATACTCGGTTAAATAAACTGCCGCAACACCCTTTAAACCAGGACGAACATACATACAGTATTAGAAAAAATAACATCTTACCATGATGAGTGAAATAATATTATGTAATGCTTATATAACTGAAAAAAGTAGGTACTTAATGAGTTTACAATTAAATGTTTTACAACAGCTCAGTCAAAGCAAGACCATTGCTTATTAATGAATAAAGGAGTAGGATAACCCAATCACGGTAAGTTATAATCTAGCGAACATAATACAAAGATGCACAGGCTGGTTCAATTTGTGTTAACATATCCATTTTGTTGAAAGCAAAGAACACACTATATCTTGTATTGCTAAACTATGAATAATTTTACATGTCAGGTATTTTAAATACAAAACGTTTCGATCAAACGCGTAAAAAGTAAAGTAACACGCACTTTGATGATATGTTAAGTCTGACGGTAACCGATTCATTATTTGACCGTATTGACGAAACGACGTCTTTCAAGTTTGCAAGGCATATCATGGTAGAACAGTATTGTTCGCAATTTCAAATTGGAATACGAATTACATTTTTCGTTGGATTATTTTCATTGAAATTAAACTCCCTTATTTTCCTGCACTAATTTTCCAACGCATTCTTGAATATATTCTTCAAATAATATAAGTCCATATCTTAGCATGTCAAATTGTAATGTATTACATCGACCGCAGATTGATGTTATAACACAATTTTACTAACTGTGTCCTCCGTTACAGATAATTGCTACAATTTAAGTTTACGTTGCCTAATGTCGTGTACCTGGAGTATATCCTTCATGACCTATTTTTGGTATTCTCGATAACATGCTTCGATAGGTAAATCTGTATGCGAATTTTGAAAATGCGAAAATATGTAAAATGCACGATTTTCATATTCAAAACCCACACAGATTTTGTTTTTCTTGTGGACAATTGGTTTATTTCTTTCTCGCTTGCGTATATCACAGCTATTTTTCGATTTCCCGCTTGTAACAATATTGTTAAATAAGGGCATCAATTTAACGTCTTTAACACAGCTATTTGCATGTTAAAATAGGAAAAGTATTTTGAAGATAACTACATTTGTTCAATCATACTAATAATGCTTTCCGATTATTCTATTTCTCAGTATCTATACATGCCAATGTCGAATGAAAGTTCATTGACGACAAATATAGCTTTGAAAGATCCAGCAATACGGTTTACACTAGATAGGATGTGTACGATCAGGACCACGACAGGCGTTATTGTTTGCACGAATCACAAAATCACTTATTATAAATAAACATCGTTTGATTAACTGTGTCTGTGGCTTATGCATTAGAAGACCATATTATACTATAAGATGCATGTTTCTATAACAGCGTACTCATTGCACCAAACGGTGATGTATGAATGATTACACAGATATGCTCGTCAATCATTAGTACGTTTACTTTTCAAAAGATATAACCGTTTCAAGCAACGCTATTTAATAGCGCTTGCTTTGTTACATGTATTTAATTTTCTTTATTCACGTGACATTGATTACAAAACAAATTTCCAGGGAACATGACTATCAATCACGTCCATTAACTTGACAAATACGTGGTTAGGCGTATCAAGTTGATTTAGTGTTTAAGACTCGGTTATTCGGTCTTGTAGACATGCATACAAACACAGTTGTTCACCAATCTATCAAGACATTTGAACGAAAATGAGTCTTATCATTTCATTAACAGAAACAAAAAAACAGATAAATATTTAAGTATCTAATATATTCATTTTGATAAAAAAAAGAAACCGATATAAAGTTATAAGCGAGTTCAGAATTCATTTCATTCTGTTGAAAATGTAAGTTTAATTGGTCAACGGATTGAAAATTATTTTAAGTTACACCTCTTGCAGAAATTTCGCTTTTGTATAATATGAAGTAAATGCAAATTAAAAGAATTAGTCGTGAAAACAACATGGAGGCACAAATCTGCATTACGAAGATTCCGTTGTATTAACAATTATTTACTCTAAAAAGTATATAAATTACATGGTCAGTTCCAATTGTCTTTTAGTTTTCAAGTTGACTGCGCAAGTTTTATTGTTATTCCGCATGGCTGCATGAGCAAGTAATCGGAACCTAAACTATTCATTTATTACAGTTTAACGGTGTTTACGACTAAATGTATGTGTGATACTCATCCTAATGGATACAAATATACAATAGTAGCCACATATTTGTCCATGTTAAAAGCGTAAAACAATTGTGTTAGACACGTCTTATTAAAGGCCGTTGTTAACATGTTAAGGGAAAAACACTTTCTACGAAGATAGCACCAGTGTGGGAGTTATTTCCAACCACGATGATTTGGCGTTTTTAATGTAGGTCATTTAGCTATTCACAAACTCATTAATCAATTACCCATTCGGTCATTTCTTTGAACATTGTTTGATTAAAATCAATACGCCAACTATTTATTTAATTTATGATTGTCTTGAATTTTGCACAACAACATCATGTGTATAGTTCTTATTTAAATTTGTCTTATTTCAACTCCAGATGCGTTATGATGTTTTTAAATCATTATCAGCACAGATCATACACTAGATGCTTGTACATTTGTTTTCTCAAGATATACATTGTAATTTCTACAAGTAAAACGACGTGTGTCCTGCGATACCAAACACCGGTACCCTTTAATGATGTTGGACCCAGTGCTGCGTATGGACGATATAGAAAGATTGAGCTGTGAGATATTTAAAACGCGAAAAATCAAAAGAGAACAAAATATTCCAATACACTATGGATTTGCTTAGGGAGCGGATGTTTCTTGGAAAAGGAATTTACACGCGACAATGCATGAGTTTGAACTAACATGTTTGCTGTAAAACGATATCAATAGACGGCAAAACACATCGGGTGATAACGAGATAACAGCCTGGACAGGTATCATTTAAAAAGTTTGTGTAAAGAGTTTTTAATCTTGTTTTTAATTTATCCAGGTGGTAAAGAATTATTTAAACCTCGCTTTTTACTACGCCTTATAAGACTTGAATGAATTCACATGATATCAAAGCCATCAACCATATATATTTATCAGATGAGAAATCCTTCCCATTTGAAAACCAATTTAGTGTGGTTATGTAAAAAAATATAGAAGGTAAAACAGAACGGTCGTAACGTTTTACAGACAATGGTAACTCATAGCGATGATGCGAAGGCCGGCTTAGTGGCATAAACACGTTTTATAAAAGGATTTAGTGAAACTCAAAAAGCACGAGGATAAACGGTTAAGGGAAACATAAGACCGATATGTATTCATATTAAATTACCTAGAAATACAATGTGTGTGGCCCTAAACGACAGCCGTAGGTCTTTCAACACAACACTACAGTGGGTATTTTTTATCAGACAATACGAAAACATTTACTTGAATAAGCAACTTTTTAGTGGGTAGTGAACATTTTTATAACGCGTATGCTCCGGTTTTAAAATATCCTGCAACATTTTAAGACCATTTACAACAAAGAATTTTACTTCTACTGATGCAGTTGTGATATGCGACACATTGCATATGATTTAGACGCACACACTCATCAGTGTCATGTATTTGTTTGATACGACTCAAACATCGTAAAACAAGCAGGTTTTAATGATAAACCCTGTTCACTAAGCCTTTTATACAATGGCTGTAAGTAGAAATGCGTTAATAATGCTCGACAAATATTCGATTCGTAAAAGCATGCACAGTGGTAGATTGTTCAATAACAACTGATTTCACACTGTGGGATTTATAACATTAACGACAAATATCGGTGGAATTAATGCAATGTTTTATCAAACATGTCCAACCTTTTTGAATGGATTACATTTGTCTAATTATGCCTCCTCGTAAGGTCATGCGCTTGCTCAACATCCCATACTGAGTAACAAAAACACGTTCAAAGAAACTTAGATTGATCGTGAGATTGTCGTAATGTTTGCCCATATCTTTTAAACTTGCATACACAACTTGTGTAAATTATAGTTTATTATTTCACAGTTTCTTCATAAGAATGTGTAACATCAAAAGTTGAGAAAACGCTGTAATGATAGTATTTGTAAATGTGTATGCTTATTCAGCACCAAATAATTGTATAGAACTCATATCCATTGATGTTAATTCTTTTATTGGCTTGCGATTATAAAGTAAAACAGTACTACCGTGTTTGTTTGTCATGACAATACCTTTGATTTCTTATTTCTTTTACAGCCTTATGTTTCAGAAAACAAATAACGCGTATAAAGAAGGAAAATGACACGTGAATGTTGTCAATTATCGTCCGGTATCTGGAATCTTAAACTTGTAAAATGTTACTGTTGTGGAATTGGAGACAGTGCATGACCAAAATATTTCGAATCATTTCCGGAAAGTCTATTAACAGTTATGTAAATTACTATCGCATATAGGCATATATACGTATATACGTGTTTAGTGAAATAACTGAAATTTTGAAATTCAAGAAAGTAATTTATAACTTTATATAAAACGATCAAATTAGAAATGAATACCGTCTTCTTATGGAAATAACTACACATTGGGTAGAAATTCACGAAAACTATATTTGGGCAAAATAACAAACGATGATATGTTAGTGATGATAGATCTAAAAGGTCTGTATTAAACAACAAGAGTTATTGTCGCTGCTCATTTTATAAAGCATTCTTACTGTCAGAGTGTTGTCTTGGAAAGTCTAACTTATAGGCAATTCCATGCAAGTAACATCTTTACCACATACCACATGCGTATATAACCTTTCATGCACAATTCTTAATGGAGATTAATGCTGATTTAGTATAATGATGAAAGTTGGGAGACATACATGGCCGATTAAATGGCATGCGTGGCTGACGTATATGTCCGTCCCATTGCGAGATATTACAATGGGCAAGCGAACCGAATGCCCAGACGTATGTATGTATGGTAACATTAAAGCAAAACATCATCGTATATGTGAGAAGCTAAATGCGTAAATAATGTGGACTTATAATGTAAAAGAATACTCAGTTGTATTTATACACGGTTTCTCATTCCTTGTTCCGAGACATATTGCATTATACCGGGCTGGTGGAGGTCAACTAATAAATCGGAGACGGGGTAGGGGGATTGGGGACAATGTATTTATTTGTAAATTTGCCTTGCATAGCACTTGAATTTAAGGTTAAATAAACACACACAATGCGCATTACCATATTATATGAACACACACAATAATAACAAATGAAGAGTCACAAATGGGCGATGCACAATGGAGAAATTCACTCCCAATGGACGTCTTATCGTATGTTTGCTCAAAACGCCCAAGTTGTTGACTTTGGTCAGGGACAGCTATTTTGTGGAAATTCTTAACAAACATCGGATGCTGGTAAGATGTCATATACAACTTGAAACAATATTTGATAAGATTAATAATAATCCTATTAATACTAACAATTATACGACTAAATATTTTATTGTTTTCGTCTGCAGTTGTAGTATTTTTGACATACCGGTAATAGCATGTCATTATTTCGTAACGAGTCATAAAAGCTAGATGTTTGTAACAGATTATTTCTGTAACCACATCACCTTGGATATGTATTGATTAATTCCTTTATTTCGTCCATATATGATTAGTTTAACTTATATACACAGTAACATATATAATATATATCGCATCAACACAACAAAAAATCACATGTAAATAGTTTGCTAGCAATAAACAAATCTGATATGTTTTATCATATACAAAAAATGTGTTTAAAAGAATATCAAATCTCCAGACAAACAGTTGAAAGTAAAGCATTTCAAAATAAAGCAAAAGTCTCATAATATCAACAAACTGTTTTCCTGTTTCATGTTTCTATATTAACGTTTACTACATAATATAAATTTACCATAGCTATATAAACAAAAAAAAACAAACAATTAGGCCCTATGTATAATATTGTTTAACAGTTCGGTGTCATTATGTTAAGCCTTATACGAAATTCGAAATTTAAGACAATTTCGAATCTATAAAACCAGTTCAAGCATTTAACCCTTCGAAGCATTTTATAAAGAGAGAAAAACGAAGGTATTCGCAGATTGGTTAAATGACAATTTTCAAAATAATTGTATCTGGTGCACCAAATAATGCATATTTTATGTTTAAATAAACGAAATAACACTCATGACCAAAATATGTTTAAACAATTAGTTTATTTATGGATAATCATTATTCGAAATATTAAAGTAATAAATCCTTTGGAAAATACGTCGTGTACTAATATAACGTTTATGATTCACTTTTACTTACGAAATCCTACGTGGCGCAGTAGTAGCACTTACGTTTTTGCTTTCAGAGCTCCCGAGTTCTAAACCCGAGGATGTCTAAAGTTTTAATTCAACTTGTTTGTCTTGCTATTATAATTATCTAACTATTTAAATCATTCTGGATTTGTCAGTCAGCATAGTTAATGACAATTTTCAAAAATACGAAAGCCTTTGCAAAAGTCTCTAACGGATGGTTCCCAAAACAGCCACAGCTCTGCTCTGTACACGAAGCGGTCATTATGACATGAATCAGTAAATCAAAAGCTTACGAAATGTCAATATACTATGCAATGGTATTAAATAATAACGGATTAAAAATATTAAGATTGACGTATTTGATATTTCTATCCAGTGTTCATCGTAACAAAATGATTGTGATTAAAAGAAGTGGTTCAAAAACACTAGGCTTGGTAGAAGCAATATGATATACATGTAGTAACAACAGGATAATACATTATGAAGTAATACAGGCTCCTCATATGATCCTCTCATTATAGTCACATTCCAGCAAGCCCAAAGCCGAATAATAAAGTATGATTACATTTTTGTTTAAAAAAAAGAATTTAGTGACTTGATTTTGACACTAATTATTAGTATTTCGCGCAGAAATTTAGATCTTAGGAATCTACGACATATAACATTCTTACCACTGGAATGGATATTATGATATACCAAACGTGCATTGCATAAATGCTTTCTCTTAAAAGCTGGTACATCACAAGTTCAGAGACAAATAAAATTAGGGTCAAACACGTCTGTGTTATCTAAATAATACAATCACGATGATCATCCAAACAAGAGTATGGGGCCCTTTCCGATATTCAGTCATTCCCTTTACATGCATATTATAATAACATAAATGATAATTGACGTGTAGCAGAAAAACACTGATATACCCGATAAGGCAATATTTACAAGGTATTCCTCTCAATACAAACCACATGTATATTACTAGCACACATTTACAAACTCATTATCCTTGAGTGTCATGATATCTACCAGGTACCATGTTCAACCATAATCAGTGTAGAAGGATTACCCACACTGGTGTCATATGTACAGCCGCAACTTTGCAGTTACACATATGATCTTTATCTTGAAAACAAAGATAACGTCTTAAACTAACTATTCTTGGATTAGAAACATGATGTTAACAATAACTTTAATACGGTTTGTGTTACTTATTAGACAACTTTATCAAAGTGTTCTTACAGTTGGCTTGACACACAACCTTAAAATTGTGTATCGGAAATTTGTTTATGCTAGAATCGTCAAGCTATACATTAAACTGTGTTTCATAAAAAAATGTTGCTGACTATAATGGCCCTTTCTTCCGTTGACGAAGTTTTATTTCAAGCTGAAGTTTCCAAAAGACCAATGCATGTAATAAAATGGCGTCATTTGAGTCGCCTACGACCACTTGATCGACTTATGCTCCACAGAGCATGTGCCGTTATCTTCAAGGAAACAAATTAGCTTCCATGTGTCATTTTCTGATACCATTAATGTGCTCATTAAATGCAAGACATTCAACATCAGGCATAAGTATAATAATAATACACATACAGACCTCGGTAATCCTTTCCAAAATACACCAGGAATATTTGGTTTGTTATTGGCTTTGTGTTAATGTAGGTATTATATGAGACATTATATATTATATTCCTCATATTGGTCATACAGCCTATACAAGCGTAACATAATGAATAAATTGTTTGATTGTATCAACCTTCCAATATTGAAACATTTGTCAATAACTTGACATGTATAACACAATAATATGCAAAAACTTCAAATACTTAAATCAGAAAAGATATGGGCCTTCATCTGGAATAAACTCAGGTCGAGAGGATGATGACCTAACCGCAATGCGAAAGTCATTTTCACTTTCGACTGCTTCTAGTTTTGATATTATTATTTATAAGAAACGGGGCTGCGGAAGTAAAAGTTATCGGTTAGTTTCAACCACTTGTTAATTCCATTATCAATAAATAGTAACGAACAAACAAGTACATATTTGTTATTTTCTAAATCTGTGACGACAACAGAAGAAGCAAATTACAATCAAGACCATCACGGAATGACCAGTTTGACCAAGAAAAACCTTCATTGAACGCAGCCAACATTAATGTTTCACCTTCACTAATAAATAATGTTATAATATTACAGGATTATGATTAAATAGTATGATATTAAATGATGTTGGATAATAAATAGTACACAGTTCAGTATAACACTTCAAGTCACATTAACAAATATATCAGAAGTTACGACATAGAGGAGCTAGATTAGCAAGTATGTATTTGTTAGTATTAGGAATAGTAACTTACATTCGATCATGAATGTAACAAGTATTGACTTTGCATTTAAGCATTTTAGTTTGCTTTTTATATATGTATATAATATATAATATACTATTACCTTTAGAAATAAATGACAAAAACAACAAAATGCATAACAAATACATCGACTTCTTCGTATTTTTATGTCATTAATTCCATGTTTTTTTATCAAATGTTTTAATAAATACTTGGTATTGAAGTGATATTAGACGTATCTAACAGTATATAGGTGTCTATCGCAACCGTTGTTTATTTTTGGTGTTTTCGCTTCATATACACTTATATTTNTATTTCGAGTGGCGTAAACGGAAAAGATCACACACAATTTCAATGTTACTACGCAAGGTAAGATTCAGTTAATTTAATCTGATTTTGATGTTTGATTGCATAAGAAACTAAATAAATATAAAAAATGTAGGATAAATAGAATATTGATGGGATAAATCGAATACTAGGTCGGTGCCGAATAAAGTGAAGTTTATTTTGCTCGGCCCGAAAATCTGAACCACTCGCCAAGGATCGTGGTTCAGATTTTCTAAGCCTCGCAAAATAAACTTCGCTTTATTCGGCACCGACCTAGTATTCTCTATATATTTGCTCAATTTTGAATTCCTGCTCGGACGAATAGTTTGTAATCATGACATCCATTTAAAGTCATTAACACAGATAGTGGTATGAACAACTAGTTAAGGGTTTTTCTAGGATTAACATGCGTGTTCAAATATAAAACGAGTGCTTGCTAATAAGTTAATAACCTAGTATATAAACATGCTAAAGTCGAAAATATGCTTATTGGCGACAAATATACCTTTCCAAGAACGAGCAAAACGGTGTGCACACATATTTATGGCCTTTCAAATTAAACAGTTTCTCTCAGAGGTTTCTCGGATGAACCATTTTAACCATTATATGAATTTCTGTACTGAACGCAATCAACTTGGGCATAACATATTATTGCGTCGAAACATGTAACATGTACACGTGTGTGTTTTGTCACGTTGCTAGAAACAATTTTCGCAATCAGGACCAAGACAAGCCTTATGGATTTCAGAATTCATGAATCGCTCATAATGAATAACGTCTCTTGATGAACTGTGTAGGTGGCTTATTCAATATGTTATATAAATGATGAATCAGCAGAACAGGTTATAATGAAGGATGAAAAGCGCAGTCATTTTACAAAACGATAATTGTTTAAACGAGTACACAGACAGTCACACAACGATTGTTCGCAGAGGAGCACAAGCGTTCATGTCCTTTAATGAAACAATGACGTTGTGAAACGTTAGTTAATATAACACATACATTTGTATGAGAAACCTAACAGTTCAGTTTTAAGATAATATCATTCCTTATAGCGAATATTATACGGTTTCAATTATCGTATTTCCTGAAAATGTTTCGCAGACAAATATTTGACTCTTGTTCCTCTAGTTGATTTACTGTTTAAGACAAGATTACTCAGCCCTGTAGCCATGCGGACAAACACAATGGTTCACTGACCTATCCTGATATTTGAAAGAGAATTAATCTGACCATGCCATTTGCAAACGTCAAAAGTTTTGTTCATCATTAAATGAGTGTCATATTCTTCCTTTAAATATCAGCACAGTGTGTATTTACATTGAACCTCATAAGTACATTTATACTCCGTTACCAATAGAGTAATGTTATAATATGAACGATTTATGTGTCCTTTCTATTCATTTTGAAGCAAGAATCTGCCCGTGAGATTAATCACTCCAATGGTAATGTACATTATGACGCTATATTAAAGCCCCATTACTACTCAAAATCAACGACAATTTCGTACAATATTTCGTAAAATAAAGTTTAAAAAAAATACAAATAAGTGTTCCATATAGCAATTAGCAAAATGTCAACGCCGTATGTTGTCTGGTAACTAGATCTTTGTAGATATGAAAGGCACGTTTTAATTTGTTTGTGACGCAATTAATTCCAATTTTATTTCCCGCAAATATATCTAATCATACGACACAAGAACACTAAAATAGTACCATGTTAGTGTTCATGTCACGTATGGAAAGATATCAGTGCGGGAAATTAAAATGGAATTAAGTTTGTCACAAAAAATAAAAACGCTCATTTTGTATTTACAAACATCTATGTTACCAGACCACATCTGGCGTTGAAACTGAGAAAATTGTATACGAAACACTGATTTCTAATTGTTTAACTTTATTTTACGAAATATTGCACGAAAGTTTCGTTGATTTTGAGCCGTAATGGGGCTTTAATATGTATGCTCAACATATTTGCCATTGGCTTCAAAGGACACAGCAACCATGCTGCGATTAGGTTTGGTGAAATAAATTAATACCATATACATTTTGTCCGTAGAATAACATGGAGCAGAAATGAAACACTAACTCAAGAGCAGTTGCCAGGCGCCATATAGCCAAGCATAAATAAATACAGTATATATTCTATTGGAATTGGCTGTTTTCATAGAAAAAGGGACTAGACTCTATTATTGGATTTCAGAACAACGGAATGAGAGCAATATTAATATACAGATACGACAACAGAAAAATGTATTTAGAATTCCAAAGTGTACATCGTCAAAACAGTAGATATTTCACATACAAACAGATAAACATAGCAATAAAATAAACATAAGCAATATCGTATACGGTTAATATCAGATATACTCGTTCAACATTGTGTTGCCGTAAGAAATTGACATGTGTAACCTCTCTTGGAATAATGTCACATACTGTTATATGAAATTGAAAACTTGATAAAGAAGTCCATTATATGCGAACAGATAAATTGAAAATTAGATTATAGTAAAGCATGGATGAAGGGTAACAAATGCTTCTCAAAAAATAAAAATACACGTGCCGTTTAATTAACGTTTCATACTATATACATGCGATGAAAACTTTATTTCAAACCTTAACAATACGAACATGAAATTCGTTTAGTTCGTTCTAAAACTAGGCCTACGAGTACGGACCCACAGCCATGTTGTGAACCAGTGGTTGCATAGGAACAGGCACACTGTTTATAACGTGTTATGGAAAGGAAATATTGAATAGTTACTACTAATAATATATACTATCAGTTTGGCATCATATTTTTTTTTAATAAAGCATTTGTTCAGTGTTATACTTCATGATGTTATGTTATGTATTTACACATTCCTTTACGTTTTTGTTAAATATCAATAGTTACGTTTTTCCAGGCTGTCTAATATCTATGTGCGTAACTGACATGCTATTTGACGCGTTTACATGTTAAGGAACCTTTGTGTTCAATGATATTAGGCTTCAATATAAATAATACGATGCACTTAAAATGGTTATAATGTTACAATGTTTTTATAAAGATACAGAAGATTGAAAAATTGTGTTGATTTATATCCGAGTTGGTTATCCTGACATTGTACTTTTGCGAACAGTATACTGCTAACTTTGTTTAAAACTATTTATTTTAGCTTAAATACAACGACCTCCTTGGCCTAATTTTGAAACGCTTGAACTCCGATCGCTTAGAAAAAGCACTACATATGGTGTTCGGAAAGGTCCCCACATCGCCTCGCGGTGGTTTTACTGTCGCAAGACGGACACCATATTCATGTCTGTATAATATATGCATTTTTTTCAGTACATCCATGAGTACGGAAGGAATATTACAATAAAATGGGAAAATATAAAAACGATTCCATTTAGGATATAACACACACTTAACATAAACTTGTCTAAATCTATTTTCTAAAAAATGGAGTATAGCTTGTTAGCCTTACGTAAACCTTTCAGAATGTATTTCCATTTTAATTTCAATTCTTGTATATTTATTTAGTCGTTACCTAATACACCTTTTGTTACCGGCTATGTTTATCTTATTGATATTAATATGTTTGGATGCTGAATGCACATATTGTTATATAGGTTAGGTAAATTCAAAAACATCTTAAACCTATTTATTGGACTTTTTCTGAAAAAAGTTTAATTGAAATTCATTCGATATATGAATGGTCTCTTAGTAATTACAGTCTGCTAATCATTAGACAACAAAAGAGTCCATAAGTCAGTACTACATATATATATA
>VMBQ01000014.1:0-55798 GCA_007657795.1 Dreissena rostriformis | reverse complement strand
TATATATATATATATATATATATATATATATATATATATATATATATATATATATACATGCATTTACCAGAAACATTTGGTTTTATCCGACCTACATACTAAAGTACAAGTTATCTTAACACTCAATATTCAGGATTTTAAAAGTTCTCTTTCTCTCCAATAATGTGAATGATAAGAGATTACGCATCTAAATTACTCCCAAGTTTTCTAAGAATGCCCAAACTGTGCGACTAAATGTGTGACAATAGTGCTCATAGACCGTTTTAGTAAAATCCAATAACAATATCTAGCAAAGTGTTTATCTGATACGCAAAATCCGATAGAACACTCACTGAATTATGCTTGGGTATAATAGACCTGCCAATTAATGTCGATTAGATGATGTATTCTTTGTACGGTCAAAAGACTGGTAATACGAGACTTTATATGCGCATCATTATTTCCTTTCTTTATAAAGCATGACCAACACGATCAACTCAATTTGTGCCACACGTCTGGAATAATCAGAGCTTAGTCATTTCATTTTGTATTTTGCTCTGAAATCATATGTTACCTATCTGGAGAGTGATACCTTTGATTCACGTGTATGTTTACAAAGAGACTGAAGCAACATGGAGTGGGGTCAATTATCGCAGATCCTGTGTCCTAGATTGTTGCTTACGCAACTGGTATACAAGTTGTGTCAGTACAGTTGTACATATTCCTACGATATTGGCTTCACATAATTTAAGTCGAGTACTGCAGAAAGAAAATTGCTATAAATGCAAAGTGCAACTCAGCTGATTTTCACAATTTATCTTTAAATAGTTTGTATCGCACGAATTATCAGCATATGTAGCATGATTCATATTGATTTTAGAATCATATACGTATGCATTATTATCTAAAGAACCTTTTCTTGGGCGCCGTTTTAGAAACACCCTAGGTTGAGTGATATAATATACAGAAATATATCAATTCAAAAGACGAATAAAACGTTCACAGAATTTAAGTATTATCGTGTTAAAGGGACTGCAAACCACGAATGACGAAAAAAGAAAAGTTCTAAAAAACCGTATTTTTTTCCAATTATTAGTTTATATTGATTAAAATATCACGACTGGTATATTATTTTATTATTATTGAAAAAAAAAATATTTTCAATATATTCGGTAATAAAATTTCGCGATGTGAAATCGCGATAATAGGTGACATAACGAAATACACACTATAAATAACGCAAGTAGATTGATCATTTTATATATAAAATGTATACAATTCGTTACGCATACACAATTTGCATTCCTGTGTTTACCACGTGACGATGAATCATGTATTTTTGTATTTATTTATTTTTACGTGGGTATGCATACCCATTAAAAATTAATAAATACAAAAATAAAGGTAAAGTAAAAAAAACTTTTTTCAAGTAATTTTATAAACCAGTCGTGATATTTTAATCAATATAAACTAATAATTGTAAAAAAATACGGTATTTTAGGACTTCTTTTTTCGTCATTCGTGGTGTACAGTCCATTTAAGATTCAAGTGAAAAAAACACCAACTACTTGTATTCAAAGTGTTTTTATATTTAATGACAAAAGCACTATCACTGTGATGTTGAACAATGATAACGAGGAACTCTGCACATATATACTTAATTGATAAATGCAACACAACTGTACATATTATGACGAAACATGCATACTAATACTTACCTAAACTTGCCTTCGTCGTTGATAACTATTTTGATTGTTTCATTTGTATCACTTGGAAGTCGTCCATATTCTCCGCCCTCGGATTTTACAGCCCTNTTGTTTTTGATCGTAAAAGGTACAATAAATCCACTACAACAACTCTAAATTAAATTTGTGCTTGAAGTCGTTTGAAGTAGAAACAAGCCATTATATAAAGTTTGGCAATATACTCGTTAATCTATAGCGAACATGCATGCTTGAGTATACTTAAACGAGAAAGGTAAAAACGACACGCGATATTTCATGAACAAAAATTGGCATCAGTAGCAAAACTGTATTGTTTAACACGCTCTTTTGTAATCAAAAAATTAACTTTATACGGATATTGTAAAGTCTATGTGTGACACTAAACTATGTTATATTCGAAACAGGTGCATACATCATGTTATTGTTTTTGTAACTTTGTTTGTTTTTGTTTCTGTATTAGCCCTGTAGATTCGTAATTTAATAAACGCAAGTGTGGATTACATTTTATACCAAACTTCACCGATGTAAGATAATGCTATATGTGCATTACAACTGGTCTGATTAGGAATTGATTGCACGACTGAACACGATTGATCCAAAATTAAGATTAAAGGGAGTTGATCACATTTGGGCAAAATTGACAAAAAGTGTTAAACAGCAACATAGCACTAATGGCTAAGAAACATTCTAAAAATATGTTTTCTTTTATTGATAATCATTGATCGAAATCGATGAAATAATGCTGTGTTTGTAAAGCTTTTCTTCGATAATCTAGTTTAAACGTATATTACCAAACAACCGTTAAAACAAACAATCACATTTAAAAGGTTTTATTGTGTAATGGTTGCGCGTTAACATATTCTTCTAAAGGTTCTTAAATCGAACCCCTGGGCAGGCACATGTTTTAATTTAATTATATTTTCTTATTATTAATATCTAAAACAATATACAAAATTACAATTTTGAAAAACAATTTAGTTTGTTAGTTTGTTCGGATTTCAAAAACCAAAAGGTTGTGCACGCTTTGCATATGGACATAGGCGTGGTAAGGTAAAGTAAAGTAAAATGCAAACGAGTATGCGTTAGAAAGCTAAATCGCAGTAGATTTTGTTTAAAAGTATGATGAAGCAATAATCATCTAGTGAAAATATTCTTACTCATAATGGTGGTGGATATTATACATTTCGTGTTGAAATGCTTCGTACAGTGAGAAAAATAATACACATTGATCGTGTTTGAACAGTGGTACACGCGAATTAGTAAATAAATTAAAGGATATCAATAACAAATGGAATTGAAGGAACGATTCTTATGAAACTTGATGTTAAGTCGTGTTCGGCAATGTCACAGCGGTACAATGACTGTTCTTATTGCATCTGTTACCGTCAACAAAACAACAAAAAAGCAAGCACTGGGTTTCTGTTGTACTAGCTGTATCGAAACATATCGTATTAGCACTGACAAGAAGATTAGATACTTGTTTCTATTGTAATCCTGGGTTCAATGTGAGGTCGGTATATCTTTCGATCATTGTTAATAAGCCAATGATGTGCATTGACCGGTGAATGAGGTGACGCCAAATTGAATCACATGTTTGAGTTGCTTAGTTGTGATAAGTTGTTTTAGTTGTACTTATTACTGACTACTTGACTTACATTTCACATGTTATTGATGTTGTTTGACCTCTCCATTTACAATAAGATTCGTTCATTTTTATTTATTTTTTACCACATTTATATAGCGCCCTTTTCATACAGTATGTGCGTTCAGAGGAGGCGATCACGTATTTTCCCTATTCCTATGCACTGGGTCATAAGTCGTCCGTTAACATCTTGGCGCAGTATGCAGCCACGATACATTGGCTTATTTTCCTCACAGGTACCCATGTATACACCTGGGTGAAGAGGAGCAGATGTTGAATACATTTCTTGCATGGTCAGGGCGGGATTCGAACCAGGGACCTCTCGATCTCTAAGCCAGCGTCCTACCATTAGACCACTGCTCTTATTTTGAATAGTTATTTACCTAAGCAGTTCTTTACTTGATACACTAATATTGTGCGTTGTATACTCCAAATAATTACATAGCAGGATAGCAAAGGTAATGCTTACATAAGATATATCTTGGGTTCAGGTATGGTGTTTTGCTGAGACATTTAAAGTTATTCAAAACGAACAACTCGTAGATAAAAGCTGTTTTAGCTAAATTGAAATAATTTGTTTTAGTAATAATATTAGTTCTGACTTGAGATGTATCATTATACACATGCTATCCCAATTGCGTTGTGTCCAAATATGTACATTTATTGAAAATCTTACATTTAATGTTATCTTTTACACGAAGTTTTTTTAATGACACGATACTATAATAATACCATTCAACCAACGTGAGAATAATACATCTTTCATAAGACAGAAATTACGTCATTACTTATAAGTTACAATATAATGAAACACAATCCGATTTTAGAGCATTAATAATTAGTTTTGTATTTCGGTCTGCTTACCGACCAACCAACCGAACACAGAAAGATAGGTGCAAGGTACACCACCCCTTTTTTCTCAAAGTATGTATACTTAAACCATATATTTGAATAATGTAAAAACACTAGAGGGTCTAAGTGGCTCTTTAGCGCTTACCATGGTTCATAAATTACAAATGACGTGACCTGGTGAACTAGTTTTTCTCATCCCATTTGACCCAGACTCCAATTTGGCATAGATATTGTTAGGGTATACATACTCAACGAGTTTAAGCAAGATTTGGTAATAAATATGTCTGCTCTAATTGTAACAAGGTATTTCTAAAAGTTGACCTGGGGATCTAGTTTTAAGACTATGTTGAACCATAAACATGTTGTGTGTCACGACTAAGTCATGGGAGTGCTAAAGTGGTAATACGGTTTTTCTAATATAAGACCCGATTAACTAGTAGCACGTGACCCAGATTCAAACTCGGTCCGAATATTGTTAACAAAATTATTCGTATCACGTTTATCAAGATTTAATTTAAAATTGATTTTTAACGAGCTTAAATGTGTACGACGCATGGAACATGATTTATGATACAGGACGACGGACGAGGGATACAATATATTGTATCCCGAGGGATACAATATATTGTATCCACTGTCTCTGTTTGACAGGCGACTGCATTATATGACCAAGATTGCACATTCCATGCATCGCCNCATATATATATATATATATAATAACAAATTATCTATAATCGGCATATATCAAATTGTTAACGTCTAGGTCACAAACAGTAAACCCACACTGTAAGTAGTATAAATTGGTTTTCAATGAAAAAATCATAAGTGGCAACTACGCTGATAAAACAAACCAATGTGTGGTGTACCAATAATCGAAATATCTTCATACACATTTCTTGTGAATCACTGCCATCTGAGATTACGCATCATGAAAGAGCAAATTTGCTAGATACTTAATAAGGTTCTTTTTTTTTACTCTTGTGGAATCATGGTTACACGAGTAAATATGATTTAAATAACAATGACTTATGTTTCAATGCATACAAATGTATACGTATATACATTGACAAAATCTTAATACAACATTCTGACAATGCAGTGTGATGATTAACAGAAAAACACCATTATTAATAATGTTCACTTTGCTCATTATCAACAGCATTTGAACAGCCTATACATACAATGCATATACTAAGAAGATATGATAGTAAATTGTCCATTATTTACCGAAATTAATATATATGTATTTGTTGTTGTTGTTTGTGTTACATTTAATCACGCGTATATCTTCAGATAAACATGATTATCTAAAATACTGTTTCAAACACGTATCTTACTTAACAAGAATCAGAATGTTCATACATTAGTGAATGCTCGGCTGTACCATCAGGAGATTCATCTATAGCACGGTTATCAGCAAGCGATCGATTGCAAAAAAGTCTGACTCAACAAAAATAAGGATTCTTCACCGAACTAAAAGAATCACACGACAAAGAGATACAACAAAAATAAAACTTGGAATACCTCATTTTAACTGTATTAAGGCATACGTGATCAAAAATGGTTTGATTAGCTCTAAAGCCCACATTTGGACAATATCTACTCATTTTCATGACACATAAAGACAATTTACTGCCACCATAAACAGACAAACAATCTCAAAATCTCGTATAAAAATTTCATGACTCTCATGCACTTGTGTTTCTCCAGACAGGAAATGTTCATGTTGTACCCTCAAATTTAGGCTGTCGATAGCATAGACGCCTATACCGGCCAGACAAATTATTAACTTCAGTCACGTGCTCTTAGCAAAAAACACAAACCCCTAGACAGTTCAGACGATTCCCATCTTAATATATAACCGTAATCTTCTTTGGCTTTGCGGGTTCAGTATATTAAAGAAACCTTGTTTTCTGCTAATATATATGAATAGACCCTTCAACATTCAGTATTAACAAGTTCAATAAAGTGCAGTTAAACCAACTTGACGTGTGTAACACGCAGTATTTTCTGCAAAACAATGTTGCTGATACATTGTTTATTTTTTAAAACATGGAGCATCATGATCTATTAGTTTGATATGTTATTTGTGAAATTATGCAAAGGAGTTTAATATTTGTATATTATAATTATTTTTGACATTCTAATCCACCCCAAGTACATAGTATAATTCCTTTGAACAGCAGGCATTGCTTCAATAAAACAATATTGAATCGCTCGGGTCAGCTCTGTTCAGAATTTATTATCTCAAATCAGTGTTGCTGATTATGACATTGTGTGCATACCTCGATTTGCAGCAATCTACATCGAGTCCATATTTGAATACATTTTTTAAGAACAATGACAAATAAACAAGTTAAAACACCATTAAGACTAAACATCAACGACTATTTCGTAACATATGTCGTAAAAAAAGTTAACCAATAAAAAAAACAGTGTTCCTTATAGCAATAGCTAAAGTTTTTACGCTAGATGTGGTCTGGTAACATATATTAAACGAGATACAAAATGCTATTTTTTATGTGTTGTGGTACAATATATTTCATTTTGATTTCCCGCAACGATATCTATGAATATGACACACACACACACACACAAAATTGGTACATGAACAAAAACATTAAAACAAAATATGTTTAGAATCAAAGTGTCTGTGTTACTAATGATTAGTATAATACAATAAAAATGGAAACGGTCCGAAAAAAAGAAAACGAATGCGATACGAAATCACAGTCAAACGCATGCCCATTCTTCGTGCATTTGCATTGTGAAGCCATATATGATTAAATCTTAAGTTCTTAATTGAATACACTTTTCTATATTCATTAGATGCTTATCGTATCTACATATGTCATTGCAACACTTGTTGTTTTTGGTGTTGATGTCTTGTTAACCTACAAATGGAATCAAGCGTATTCATCGTTAAACTAGAGATGACGAATTGTTTACGAATACGCCAACCGTTCATTCAGTCATGCAGAATATAACTATGGCTCGCTCTTTCCTCCGGAAATTACATTTATCTCGAGTGCTTAGAACATTTTCCTTGTGTGTTTATTGTTTATTGTTGCGATTTGTAATTCGCTTTAATCGAAAATATATATCCTTTAAATTTGTTAAGTGCAAACTATCAATATAAGCGAGGCTTTCGCTTTCAACTTTTGTGTATACTATTGAATGGCTTTAATTATTTAATGTGAAACTAATACTACTAGTTTTTATGAACGAGTTGTGCTAGACGTTAAGGCATATGCTTAATCAGAGAAGGTTACATACTTAAAGGCGTGAATAGCAAGCACAATGTGTGTATTTAGTTCAGCCCAAAGTTAGAAAGCAGTATAGTTTGAGTTATATATAGAGTTGCTTCTTACAATTGCTGGGCATCCCGTATGGGGGTCCCGTCTTTGTATGGCTAGAATGTCGTGTACATAAGCAGAATAATTTTAAATGAATATATATAACTTGTACTGATGAGAGCTGTAAAATTGAATGCAGACAAAACACATCCACGTGTTCATTTTGAACTCGGTGACATGAAAAGTAAGAGTCTAATAGACGCCTACTAGATCGAAACAAGTTGTAAAAGTTCGCATGGACTTACTCCAGAATCGGCTATATGTTTGAAAAAAACTACATATCTGTTGGTACAATTATAGATGACACATTTAAATTCATTTCATAAGCACATACCGTATCCTAGTTATTTAAATCCGCCTTCAATTAAGTGGCACTCTAAACTTATATAAAGTGGCTTTCAGACACATTGTTTTCATAAAATCCGATGACTTAAGGTACTTAAACAGTGTTATTATTGTGTTTATGTATGTTCAACAATACGGAGTAATTCCATGTGACGAAGAATCGCCCATATATTCACGGCACTGTGCACCTTATGATATGCACTCAATGACAAATTGTCGCCTTTCTAACATAGTGTCTTATAATAAATCACATATTCCATTTAATATGAGTTTCATGTGTATTAATTTATGTCTTATATTTACATTGTTAACTGATTTCAAACGTAATTTTTTTGTCCCTTATATCTTTGTATTAAAAAGCTATTTTGCTATACTATATCAGCAGTTGATAAAATTGAAATGCTTCGATGTGGACCAGCTATCAAATAAAGTCCAAGATCAATATTGAGCTTAGAAGTAAAAATACTTGAATAAAGAAGTAGAATGTCGATTAGAAGCCATCGTATGTCGCGTGTCTCATCTCATACAGCTTTTATCAAATTTGCGTAATCGCATGGCGTGCAATTAATGAATTACAGGCATTGTCTTTGCACAATTCAATTTTCAAACTTCAGTGGCCTATTAAATTGTATAAACGTGATCTTACGACATAAGCATTGAATAAGTGTACGGGAATAATATTCTGATGCTAAAAGGGTATAATAAAGTGAAGTAAATACTTCGTTGTGGTATACATATTTGAAAACAAAAGTACCTTAGAGGTACTATCCACACCATGACCATTCTCAACTACGTAGTGTATTATTAGTATGTGTGTTATGTCTTTTTATTATTAAGGACAAGTTGCACGTTTTTGCTAGTTGCAATTAAGCATGTCATCATCACAACCAAATACTATAACAAACTATAAGGAACTGGAAACTTATGATGTACACGTGTTTACATCCTGACAACTTTCTATAAATTGGTGGTGCCACTATCAATAAATCTTTATAAAAAAAATGAGTGCTGCTAATGGACAGGAAACGGAGCGTCGAACATTAGAAACCTTGTTTATGTTAGTTTTATGCCGCATAATAAGATAATATATTCATATTAAATATAATTTGAAAATCACATGATACAGACAAATACAGGTACAACGTTTACGTTAGTGTATACTATTTACAAAAGAAGAAAGCACGAAATGCCGATGAATGCGCGTCAACAATGAGACACTGAAATATAAGATAATAATTTAATATCCAATTCACATGTGTAACTACTATGGAGGTTATTTGGTGTGCATTGTAATAGGACAGAATGCCAAAACAATATGTCTTAAATTGCATGTATTTCGTTAAATGATCCCCTTGTGATCATTTTCGCTGAAATAGTATAATAAACGTGTATAAACTTCGATAAACGAAAACACAATTCGGTTCCATTCTATGAATTAAAAAAAGAAATGAGATTCAAAATAAAAATGCAAAATTTGATCTCTTTTGATAACGTTTAGACATAAATGCTTGTGCATGTTCATCAAAAATAGGCCCACGAACAATTGTAGAGTTCTTCGCGAATGCGGTAGATTGGCATTATGGTTTACCAATTATACAAAGGGTATACTATATTGGTATATTTTACTTTAAATGTCATCCAATCGTTATTATAGAATTCTTTATTTATCATATAAGTCTTTTGATTATCTGTTGAAAATGTTGGGCGTCTAAAATTTGACATTTATTATTTGTTTGTTTGGTATATGTTGGGTTATTGGATTTTTTTTATACTTATATCAACTTTTAAACATTGTGTAATTGATTTTTTNAATCTGTGCAAATTTGTTCATGCACTTGTTTAAAGACTTTTGCAGCATTTGTGTTTCTCTGTAGGCTCTGTAATTTTTGGTTAACCTTAGTGGTTGACTGCTTTGTACCAATTTTTGAGGCTAAAGCACTTTTGTTGGACTTTTTTATTGTTTTGTTCTGTTGTGTTTGATTTTTGTGCAATATTGTAATTGTTGACAGAGGATTTGTTTGTGTATTTGTGTGTGTGAGTTTATTTTGTGAGAAAATGGTATTTTCATTCAATTGTCTGTTGTTTCCTGTGTTTGAAGTGTTCTTCCTCTCTGAAAGCAGTGTAAAGTGACTGTTCCACAGCAAAAGAGTCACATTAAGATAAGAGTTATGGTGTGAAAAGTGTGAATGTCTTGTGTATACAACTGATGTTTGTAGTGTTTCAGAATTACATATGCTGCCTTTTAACCATATTTCTATGTTTATTGGTAATATATCACATGCTGCCGTAATTTCACTTATTGTTGCCCAACCACATCTTGTAATCATTTGTAAGCGGTATTCTTCTACCGATTTATTTACTAATTCATGCCCACAAATGGCTGACTGCTGCAATGAATTCCAGTTTTCAATGACATGTGTGCAAATCATGTTTCTATAATAAGTGCTCATTGATGTATTACCATGTAATGCTAAACTGAGACAGCTAAAGAAACAATTTCCATCACCCGGCACATGAAAGTTGTTGAAAACCTTACCTTCTATAAACACTGAATTTGCTGGCATTTTCAAGGAATCTAAATTGTACAGTTGAACAGGAATTTGTGTGGGGTTTATTTTTTTGCTTGAAAAATTACATGTGGCACTAGTATCTGTGTTGTTTGGCATTCTTTTAGTGAGATTATTATTGAAAGATATTGCTTCATTGGCAACTATTGATTTATTTATTTTCATATGTTTGGGTGTTTGGTTCAAATGCTTGTTTTTCCAAGTAACGTTTGTTACTATAGGTTGCTTACTGGTATTTGTTACACAGCCATTTACAATCCCTGTTTGACTAGCATTTGCCTGGTGAAGTAAAACACAGTTGTCCATTTGCGTAGTTTTTGCTTTGGAATGACATGTATTCAGTCGAGTTGCTTCAGCGTAAGTAGGTTTTTTGTGATTTGTTGTATTTGAACCTGTTTCTTTTGATCTACAGCGATTTGTAATGTATGGTTGTTTGCAGTAATTATGTTCAGTACTTGTGACATTGCATGATGCCACTTCGGCGTAAGTACGTTTTCTGGAATATGCTTTTGCTGCTGATGTTGAGCTTGAGTTATTTTCAAGATTTGCATGCTTGCAGTAATTATGTTCAATTGGACTTGTAAAAGACATGTTTGTCATATAAAATGTATTACTTTACTGAGCCAAAAATAAAGCCTTATTCAATTAAGTATTGGAAGTATCAAAGTAATGCTAATTTGTCTTTGGTAAAAGAAATTAAAATAAGTCTATTATGCAAAATGTAACTTTACTTAGAAATAATGAAGACTTTATCAATAAAAAGTTGGAAATCCCACAGTCTATGCTCATCTGTTAATGGTACAAGAAATGGGGAAAAACTTTAATAAATACTAAATGATTAACTACTGAATTAAAGGAAAATGAAATTAACTGTTTTAATTAATATACCATAAATAGATGTACATGAATTTTTTTACTATTTTGAATATTATGAACACAAATATTGGTTCATATGAAGAAATATAACGTTTTTAGAAGATTAATTATTTAAATAATGATACAAATTAGAAAAAAATATATTTAAATCGGTTGTTTTTTAGTTTTGAATAAGGAATTGTAAATAAACCCAATTTGTTACAATAAAATATACCAAGACCAGGAGCTCTCAACAGTATCGTTCTTCTTTCAATATCTGCTGCAGACGAATAATAAAATGCTCCGCTCGCGACCGGATTTAGGGAATACCGGTACGCACCGGACGCTGTATGCGCAGTGGTTACCTCCCCTAAAAACTTGAGAGCTCGAAATCAACGTCGATGTTTATGAATTCAGCGAATCAATTTTTTAATCAGTTTTATTTATTGATTTGTGAGGATAATATTTATATTAAGATATTGAATTAATCGGATAAAATAGATTCGCAACTAATATTCGATTTATTGCATCGGGATTTAGGCAATCCATTTTAGACGGGTTGGGTTTAGTGAAATTATGTTTGAAAAAAGTTATCACAACTAAAAGTGAACCAGTTAACAAAGGAGGTACGATAAGTGGCCCATGTCGGAACAGTATTCAGGGGCAGCTAAATCACGCGTGGCAAAAAAATTCCAGTCGCATCATATGTGTATTTTTTATTTTTTTTTTGTATTGTTTTGTCTAAATTTCCATATGTATGAACGGTCAACGCCCGACGTCAGAAAAAAATCGTAAATGGACTCAAGAGTCAGGTTTTCGCGAACGCGTTTCTATTGATATTGTACAGGAAGCACGGTCTCTAGCCTGATCATATTCAATCCAAGCGCATAAAACATTAAATTAAACGTTAAATTATCTCTACTCGGTGTTTTCGATGCCAAATGAATTTCAAAATCTCGAGGCTAGTTTTGAACACATGTGGTTAGCGTGTGGCTATGATATTTATTAGTAAAAACATCATTTTGAATGAAAAATAATCAAATTATAACCGAAAATCAATTTCTCTGAAAATATATATATATATATATTTATATATATATATATATTTATATAGTGGTGATTTTTTCTTCAGAGAAGTTCATTTTTCGTTATAATTTGATTATTTTTCATTCAAAATGATGTTTTAACTAATAAATATCATAGCCACACGCTAACCACATGTGGTTTTGAATACCCATTTGAATGCTAATGCACCTTGAAACTTAAAGAACTTTAATGTTTATGCACTTTAAGAATGAACTACATGTATTAAAATAGCGACATGCGTATTTCAATAAAAAATAAACTTGATTAAACTCAATCATACTGTTGGTAATTGCAATTCATAAACTTATTTTTTTCGGCAAGATCGTTCAGGAAAAATAAAATAAAAATGTTTTCTTTCTTTATTTTTTATTGTTATTGTGTTGATAAATCATCGGTAGTCATATGTAGGTTCAAAACATAACTACCGTAATTATCTCGTGCTTCAGGTTTAGTTAAATCAGTTATCCACCGAACCTCCAAAGCTGCCTGCCACATTCTGTACTGGTTTATTGATTACGATTGCGGCCCATTAATACACATGTACCGGTATGTACATTATCGTTCTTAATAACGATATGAGAATTTAACTCTCAATTAAGTGCACGAAACATCCAATACAACCCTTTCCTCATCATACGAGTTCATGTTTTGTAATGAATGATGATACATGATACGTTTTTTTTTCTGTGGTTTGTATCAGCTTTCACTTAAATTAAAATGATTCAAGTTGATGGATAGTAATTTTGAGCCTCGCTCTGGGAAAACGGGGCTAAATGCATGTGCGTATACTGTCGTCCCAGATTTACTTGTGCTGTCCGCACAGGCGACTCAGGAAGACACTTTCTTCCTAGACTGGATTTTTGTTAAAAACAGACTAAAATAAAAAAAAATAAAAACATAAAAGCGGAGAGTGTCGTCCCTGATTAACCTGTGCGGATTGCACTTTGCTCATATGCATTAGCTCCGTTTTCAGAGCGAGTGTCAAATACAATCATATTCGTACGTTATTTCTGCGGGTATTCTGAATATGGTGCAATACGTCGGGACAGTACGCTTTGCAATATGTCGGGACAGTACGTTTTGCAATATGTCGGGACAGTACGTTTTGCAATATGTCGGGACAGTACGTTTTGTAATATGTCGGGACAGTACGTTTTGCAATATGTCGGGACAGTAAGCTCTGCGATATATGGGGGTAGTACACTTTGCAATATATAAGGACCGCACGCTTTGCAATATATTGGGACAATATGCTTTGCATTATATGGGGCCGAACGCTTTACAGTATATTGTTTCTGTACGCATCCCATACATTAGGACAATACACTTTGCATTATTGATTTGATATTCTGTTAACATGTATTCCAATATATTGTATTTATGCAAATATATTTTGCACTAATCTGTATCAATAAAAAATATCTCTTACGTGCAATTACGAGGCAAAAGTAAACAATCAAAGTGCAATGTAACGTTTGCGCGTCACCGCAAAAACGTCAGCAGACGTGCATGTGCGGTTATTTGCAATGACGTATATTGGGAACTCCTGCGTTAATGCGGCAACAGGGCAGGGCAAAACAAAAATTGTTTACATGTGACAAGAATTATCAGCTGTTTAACGCATTTTAAGAGAACTTTCATAACGATTGTATTATCATATTGTATTAGGAAACATTCTATGACTACCCGGAACGTCTGATTTGAATATATATGAGTATGTGATAATGACGATAACGATTATAATATTGTTATTGATGATGTTGTTGATTATAACATCGAAAATAATTATGATGACGATGATGTAAAGGGAGCAGAATGGATGATGGTGTTATAGGTAATAAAATTATGATGGTAATGATGATGCTGTGAAGATGAAGTTATGATGATGACGCTTATGTGCTTTTTTCTCAAACAGTTTTATTGACTTTAAGCCAGATGTGTGTAAAGTAGCAAACTGTATAAAATAATATCTTTATACCGATATGAGACAGTTATTCAAACGGAGTCCCTTAGGAATACGCAAAGTCATGACAAAATAGTTAATTTAACTTGCGTTTAATATAAAAATGGGAACACAATATTCTCGGTATATTGTTGTATTAGTTCAATACACTAAAAGGTTGTTATACAAGATTAATATATCTTGCAGTTTAGCTTTTTTAACTGCAGTTAGAACTGTGCATTATTAACGCTATTTTCTGTTCAGGGAACCGGCCTTTCGGCGAGATACTAAACTATTATGGTACACTCGCTCATATTAATGTTACCAGTGATGAAAATATGTCGACCATGGAAAATAACCCACTTGCCCCTAATTTCGCTCGCATGGCATAAAATAAATACACGCAAGACGAAAATAGAAACCAGTGAATACTTTCAAATGATTTTCATCAATGTTCATTGGCTCCGTTCCGTTGTCCTTCCGTCGACGTTCATTTATGACATGATAATACTTTCCAAACTGACTTTCTCACCAAATATTAACCTCATCTATTCTTCAAAAGCACGAGCATTTTCCAAATGGCGAAAATTCCGGATACCATATGAGCCTCGTTCTGGGAAATCTGAGCTTAATACAACTTTGTAAAGTTTCTTCCCAGATAAGCCCGTGCAGTCCGCACAGGCTCATCAGGGTTGACACTTTCCGCTAGACTCGAGTTTTGTTTAGAAGAGAATTCCATTAAACGAATATTTCCATTACAGCGGAGAATGTCGTAACAGATCCGAACAGGCTAATTTGGGATGACACTTTTAGCGCATACATTAAGCCCAGTGTTGCCAGATCGCGGCTATTTGATCACATGTAAGATCTTTTTTTTTATTTTTTTTTTTAGAAATCTACGGCATTAAGTCACTGCCACCGCACTGGTACTCAGTACAGACAGAGATAACATGCATTGACGTATTGGAATAAGGCGGGAGAAAGTTGTTTGTTCCCACTAATACGACCGATCCTTATTTTATGTCGACCTTTAAGTGTTTATTTGGTATTCACGGTTGAGTTGTTTTTGCGTAGTTGTGTACTTAAAATTAACTACAATTAAAACTAAAAAAAACATAGCTAAACGTGATTCCGATGATTGATGCATGTCATTGATTATCCTGAATACATTTGGAACAATTTGTAGAAAACAATTAAAGGAAAAATGTAAACTAACTACACTTGTTTGAGATGTGAATGGAAACAAAAAACATTTTTTCGGAGAAAAGCGAATTACAGAATGTTTAAAAATATGCAAAACGTTTTTTTTCCATATCGTCATTTGCGTGTAAACTTGTTCTACCATGTATCATCTTTCTATTCCTCCGTAAATTTTCCATGTTCCCTTACAATCTCCGAAATGCTGCAGGTTTTTATCCCAAAAGCATCCTCTTTTCCGTGTTCCTTAACAAATCCTTAAAGCGCATTCGCCTAAAATTCATTCATTCCTTAGTAATGCTAGTTGTTGCATTTGATTCCCAAATGAATTGTCCGTGCTTTAGACCAGTATTTATACACATTGCAGTATGTTTAGCACTTATTTTGTAGTTGTCTGCAATTGTCGCACACCTGTCGCAAATGTTGTGCCAATATGGGCTAATCTTCGATAATCGTTCAGTTAAATGGGGGAAAGCAGAGTGTTTTCCATTATGGTCACTTTGGGATCACGACATTGGTCTATGAACATGTGATGGGCGCATACTTTTCCACGATCGTTTCTCACATACATATAGAAAGCGAACATTTTTATTCTTTATTTTATTATACTCACAACTAATTATTTTACATACGTGCATATAATACACATTTTAATAATAATAATAATAATAATAATAATAATAATAATAATAATAATAATAATAATAATAATAATAATAATATGATACGTTAAAACGATATTATAAACTACATGTATAACCAAAATATACATGTACATGTTTTTTATAAATCTGTTAATTTGTCAGCATTTATTACAACACATGAAATTACTCGCAAGTTATCAAACACGCAAGTAGTAAAACAATCACCGGTATAAAGAACGCAGTCTTTATAGATTGTGTAAAACATTGAACAAGATGGATAGGTTTAAGTATAATGTGTCAAAACAGGTTTAAACTAGAAATATCGAAAACATTAATCGTATAAACAACAACAGCAAAAAACAATTTACATCATACTACTTTTAACTCATTCATATTTATCTGAAATCAACGCTGTGGTTGTTATTTTCAGCCTCACATATCACAATCTCACAGCGGAAGAAAACAAAGAGTTCAACTCATATTTATCATCAAATGAGCCGCGCTCTGGGACAACGGATCTTTATGCATGTCCCTAAAGTGTCGTGCCAGAATAGACGACACTGTCCGCCTAGATTGGATTTTTGTTAAGACTTGCTATTTAAGCGGAAAGTTTCGTACCTACTTAGCCTGTGCGGACTGCACAGGCTAAACGGGGATGACACTTTAAGCACGTGCATTAAGCCCTGTTTTCCCAGAGCGAGGCTCATATACTGATTCCAGTTTATGTTCAGCCACTCCAGTCGATTGTTCCGAGGCCAGGGATGATTTCCAAATTCTGCGAATTCCAGTCTATATTTCCGAACCCTGGTATGTTTTCGATGTTAGGGCTGGGGGTATCGTTCGCCACTATAAAGATGAGAAAATTAGAAAGATGTATGCAATAAATCGTCTGCTGATCCACAATGGGTATGAAACCAAGGCAGCTTAATTAATAAAAATGCTTAAATGATTGTTGTTGTAAGAGATATGTACATTCCTTAAAATGCACCGACGCAATGACATTGCTTGAGTTTGCTGTTGTTTTACGATCTTGGTCAAATAAACAAAAGTATGTTTTTGAAAATGGAATGCTTGACATTTACAACATTAAAAAGATGCAACAATGTGGGCAGGTTTGTTGTTAATCATTTATCTTTTTTTTTCTGTAGTTTCATCCATCCCCATGTTTTGGAATGTATGACAAATTTCTGATATAATATCAGTTGTTTATTTTATTTAGAAAATTCTATCACATGAGAAGATTTATTGTCGTTCAAAACTCGTAAATGTAAGATTTTGTTTGGAACACAACAACACATTTTGGTTAAAATATATATGGTGTGTAAATTAAATTATTTTTAAATAGCTCCAGTATAAAACACGAAAAAAAAAATAAAGAAAGAAAAAAAAAGAAATTCACACCGGGACTCGAACCACTGACCATTGGAGTAAAAGTCTATCTCGTAATGTCACAAATTATAGCGATAACAACAGCACTCGCCAAATTATTCAATCGTTTCGCGTTGGAACGCTAAATAATTTTAAGGTCTTAAAATAGTCAAAAGTTGCATATACTGGATATTTTAGAGCATGGTAAATGTTCAGTATTACTGTTTCCCTCGCAAATATCATAACTACAGCGAAAATGTGCAGATCTGAAACATTTTTTTTTCAATTTTGTCAATTTACCAAACCGTGAACAAGACCATTTAAAATATATATTTTAGAAATGTGTTTATCTTTATTAGAATATTAGAAGATGTATCGTATTATTTACCGATACATCACATTTTTATATCAAACGTTAAGTGTTTTCCTCCAAAATGGTGACTGAATAGATTAATATGAACTAAATGAACGCATCAGGGTTACTAAATTGCCTACAAAGAATTGACCTGTTACCTAGGAAAGTTCTTTAAGGACAAGAGCACCGTCGAGCGGATGCCAACGCTTGGCTGTGGGTGCAGTTTTGAATAAATAAAAAAAAGACCTTTGACCTTGACCTTTGACCTTGAAGAATGATCTTGACCTTGACCTTTCACCACTCAAAATGTGCAGCTCTATGAGATACACATGTATGCCAAATATCAAGTTGCTATCTTCACTATTGCAAACGTTATTGCACAATGTCAAAGTTTTCGGACGCCCGGACGACGCGGACGGCGGACGAGCTGCCTATGACAATACCTCGGGTTTTCGCCGAGCTAAAAATGTCTCAATTGTGTTGATTTTGTTGTTGTTTTTATTCACTTTAAAAGTAAATTTTACTCTAAAAGCGTCTTGTTCAGAGTTTGGCAAAACTACAATTTAAAAAAGAGGCCACAACACGTTCAACTATACACAGACACACGGATATGCTTCTATCGGTTTTATTCGTTTACAAGCATAAATATTGGAAAATATTTGTTTTTCCATCGTATTTGAGCTTGCAGTTATCGGTCTTGGTTCACGCTTTATTTATTAAATGGGATCTAAATAGCGCGAATCCATTATCATAGTGAATGATTGTCAAATTAACAGAGCTTTTCGCGTGGCTTGTGCGACTATTGAAAAAAAAACAACAATATGCAAGTGAATTCATAATACACATATGCATTACTTACTTAAATGTATAATTTCACACTTTTGGGTTTAATTTTCTTATAATTTAAACAATAATATGAATACATAAATCGCATTTGTCTTCGCACTAACTTTATTTGATAAAATAAGCATCAACATTATACAATATTACTTAATATTTGAATAGCCCTTACATTTTCTGATAAAAATACACCGGAAAGAGACTGAGAAAGTTTGTATGCTTTTTGGACATATACTGATGGTACAATTAAATTACTTGCTAAGCTATACATTGATAAACTGTAAAATCGTTATTATTCGTGGGGCATTAACCCTTTGCATGCTGGGAAATTTGTCGTCTGCTAAAATGTTGTCTGCTGAATTTCTAAAATTAGCATTTTCATCGATTTTTTTCAAAGAATACTATTGGAATAGCAAACAGTTGGATCCTGATGAGACGCCACGTTCTGTGGCGTCTCATCTGGATCCAAACTGTTTGCAAAGGCCTTCAAAATCCGGTTCCAGCGCTCAAAGGGTTTATTTTCGTTGATTTTGTGGGGTGACCGATCCACGAAATTAACACAAACACATCGCAAAAACGACCGACAAAATTTCCTCTTATTTTGCCAAAATCTGAAAACCACGAATTTACGTGTCTACGAAATTTCATACCGGTGAACAAAAATGATTTATATTTATTGCTGTAGTTTATGTGTCTTATTTCCGATTTAAGTCATACGTATTTGTCAAATACAATCACCAGGCAAAATTAGTCCAGGTAAACCGGAGAACTGTTTGATACCAATAAACATACGAATATACGATTGGCGCGAACCCTACCACTTCGATCTAACCGTTTTCCATGAAATGCGTATTCGTAAAAATCAGATTATCTTAATTATTTCTGACCGAAAAGTGTACCACCTTAAATGTTTGAGCCAGTTGTCCGAAACAATACAACACGGAGTAAAAAAGAAAAACCTGACACATTACAGTTTGGTTAAGGGCATAGTTAACACAAAACGTAATACGTCATTAACTTTATGCTCAGCTTGTTTTTACGCATGAGATAAGGTAACTTAATATACGTACCAGCAGATAAATCAACGGACCCTAACGGCCTGGCACCTGCGGCTTTCTGCTCCAGAGTTAACACTTTTAAGGCAGCTTTGTCTGCTTTTTGTTCCGCTCTGTCTGCCTGTTTGACAGCTTTCTCTAATTGTTTGGCCGCTCTTTGTTCTTGCTTGACGGCTTTCCCCTCCTGCCTTACTGCCTTCGTGATTTGCGCCTGCGCTCTCTTCTGTTCCTTTGGCGTTTGTTTGCTTTCTTCCGCACACTGTTGGGTAAGGTTTGCGAATTCCTGCTGATCTTGCCCAGTAGTGTTCGAAGTCATTTGAGCTAAAGCCTCACAGGCCGGAGAAAGGGGAGCTTCTGCATCTGAAAAACAGTAATTAAAAATGTATAACTACAACAGTTGTTGGATTGAAGTACACATACTTATTAGGGTATTACTACAACAATTGTTGCATTGAAGTACATGTACACATAATTATTAGGGTATAACTACAACAGTTGTTGCATTGAAGTACACATACTTACTAGGGTATTACTACAACCGTTGTTGGATTGAAGTACACATACTTCTTAGGGTATTACTACAACTCTTGTTGCATTGAAGTATATGTACACATACTTATTAGGGTATTACTACAACAGTTGTTGCATTGAAGTACACATAGTTATTAGGGTATTACTACAACAGTTGTTGCATTGAAGTACACATACTTATTAGGGTATAACTACAACAATTGTTGCATTGAAGTACATGTACACATAATTATTAGGGTATTACTACAACAGTTGTTGCATTGAAGTACACATAATTATTAGGGTATTACTACAACAGTTGTTGGATTGAAGTACACATAATTATTAGGGTATTACTACAACAGTTGTTGCATTGAGGTACGCATAATTATTAGGGTACTACTACAACAATTGTTGCATTGAAGTACATGTACACATACTTATTAGGGTATTACTACAACAGTTGTTGGATTGAAGTACACATAATTATAAGGGTATTACTACACCAATTGTTGGATTGAAGTACACATAATTATTAGGGTATTACTACAACAGTTGTTGCATTGAAGTACACGTAATTATTAGGGTATTACTACAACAATTGTTGGATTGAAGTACACATAATTATTAGAGTATTACTACAACAATTGTTACATTGAAGTACATGTACACATAATTATTAGGGTTTAACTACAACAGTTGTTGCATTGAAGTACACATAATAATTAGGGTATTACTACAATAATTGTTGCATTGAAGTACACATAATTATAAGGGTATTACTACAACAATTGTTGCATTGAAGTACACATGATACTTAGGGTATTACTACAACAGTTGTTGGATTGAAGTACACATCATTAATAGGGTATTACTACAACAATTGATGCATTGAAGTACATGTACACATAATTTTTAGGGTATAACTACAACAGTTGTTGCATTGAAGTACACATAATTATTAGGGTATTACTACAACAATTGTTGCATTGAAGTGCATGTACACATAATTATTAGGGTATAGCTACAACATTTGTTGCATTGAAGTACACATCATTATTAGGGTATTACTCCAACAATTGTTGCATTGAAGTACATGCACACATAATTTTTAGGGTATAACTACAACAGTTGTTGAATTGAAGTACACATAATTATTAGGGTATTACTACAATAATTGTTGCATTGAAGTACATGTACACATAATTATTAGGGTTTAACTACAACAGTTGTTGCATTGAAGTACACATAATTATTAGGGTATTACTACAACAATTGTTGCATTGAAGTACACATAATTATTAGGGTATAACTACAACAGTTGTTGCATTGAAGTACACATAATTATTAGGGTATTACTACAATAATTGTTGCATTGAAGTCCACATAATTATTAGGGTATTACTACAACAATTGTTGGATTGAAGTACATGTACACATAATTATTAGGGTATTACTACAACAATTGTTGCATTGAAGTATACATAATTATTAGGGTAATACTACAACAATTGTAACATTAAAGTACACATAATAATTAGGGTATTACTACAACAATTGTTGCATTAAGTACATATAGTTTGTAAGGTATAACTATAACTACAACAATTGTTGCACTTAAGCACAGATCATTATTAGGGTTTTACTACAACATTTGTTTCATTAAAGTACACATAGTTATTAAGATATAACTACAACAATTGTTGCATTGAAGTACACATAGTTATTAAGGTATTACTACATTAATTGTTACATTAAAGTACACATATTTATTAAGGTATAACTATAACAATTGTTGCATTGAAGTACACATAGTTATTAAGGTATAACTAAAACAATAGTTGCATTGAAGTACACATAGTTATTAAAGTATAACTAACACTAGTATTGCTTTAAAGTACACATAATTATTACGGTATTCTACAATAATTGCAACGTAACGCTACACAATTTATATTTTAACACTAGACCTGCAGAATAATTTTCGCTACAATAAGTGTCGTATTACTCGTCAGTGATCTAATACTTGCTCAACTGCTATGACATTTTCGCACTTTTTATAATCGACGCAGTATACTGAATTTGCTAATGGCCTTAATATGTTCATAACTTTAGAGTAAATTACTGACAGTCCTACCAAATTCGTGATACATCGACTATCTCCGGAAGCCTCCGTAAGATTCATATTTTCAATAAATCATCTAATGATCTAGAGTGACTTAAGTGTGCAGCCCATACCTAAATGACCTCAAACCTTTCACGAGGCCTAGCATAAGATGCATTTTTATATCGTATTTATCCATACCTGGCGTGCAAAGACCCAGTTTTCTATCTTTTCCTTTGCAGCCAGGGGCTCGACGAACCCTTCGCGGATTGCCCCTTCTTTCCTTTCCAATAAAGATTGTTTTGTCGGGTAAAGTCATAAGCGCAACCAGTGCCCCGCTTGTGTCTGAAAACAAAAACCTCCGAAGATTAGAGCCGTTTTCTGGGGAAAGGAAGTATCTTCTTAGCGAAAATACAGTCTAGGCGGAAAGTGTCGTACCAGATTAGCCTGCATGGACTGCACAGGCTAATCTGGGACAATACTTTACGCACAGACATTCATCTTACGTTTCCGAAGACGCAGCTTATACGATTGCGTATATGTAGATGGGAATTACAACTTCCTTTTTTTAACAACTAATTTCAGAAGATCATATCGTAAGGTTTTAAAAATATGAACATGAAATCACAACTGATTTCGACAATATGTTAAAGCAACAGTCTATATACAACACTACATCTTAATGTTGCATACGTTCTAAATAACGTTATAATGACTGTCCATATTCAAACAAACTGAGTACGAATTATACCTTGAAATAAGTAAATTTACATTCACATTTGTCACAGAGGCATAACCAGCCCTTGCATACAGAACACGTACGATATAAATATATTAAAATAACATTTTTTTCCGAAATAAAATTCGTGTTTTTTTCACTTTGGTCAACTAGACGATCATAAGAGAGGATTTTTGCAAATGTTTATTTTAAGTCAGTATTTCTGTAACCAGTCACACATTTCATTTGAAAGTTGTCTCCTTTGTTGTAAAGTTGTTTTTAACCTTTTTTCTTTCCTGTACATTGAATTTCTTGGTCGTTGTTTCTTTCCCGCCTGAGCAGGAGGGTTTCATGAGTTGAGCCATAAGAGTAGAAGAGGAAAGACGTAGTTTTTTTATATATATAATTTAATATGGGTTCTACTTTGAGGTTAGTATAAGTCTCTTGGTTGCAATAGTGTTTTTTATAATGATTGTGAATGATTGATTCGTTTTGAACAAGTATGTATCCCAAAAATTGTGCATTTACAGAAAGTTGTAATGTGTTTCCGCGACTTAGAGTAAAATGGCAGTACTTATCAGAATTGCTTTTTCCTATCTTCAAGTCACTATTTCTGTATGCTTTATGATCACATGCATTTAACTTGCAGATTTTAACATCTTCACGGAGAGCCCAGTATGTGAGACCAGTTTGTGAGGGTCTAAAGCAAAATAAAGGTTTAAGTGTCTTGAATCCCCAAGAACAATGCGAACCCGCCCTCGTGGAACAATACAATAATTCATGTGTAGTATATAATTACCACCAGTGTTACATTTCTTTACTGCTTCTTTAAGTAAAAAAAAAACTTTCATTGATTGAGTCTCATAGCAAAAATATACATGATTCAATATTTCTAACGGTCATACAAACGATAATAATATGTGTCAAAAGAAACAATTTTACCAAAATGCAATACAGATATACAAATAAGACGAAACAATGCGTGTTTTCATTAACATCGCAAGCTAAAGGGGTTAGTAGGTCGGCTTATCTTTTTTAATGAATTTTTTTCAACACATTTATTAACATTTTAAGACGGATATTCAATAACAGAAATGATTTGTATTAAATAATCTTTCTTTAAATGTATAAGTTAATCAAGTGCATATTATCGAATATAGCAAAAATGATGGAAATTTCAACCTGAAATACAAAATAAAAAGTTAGGATCTGCAGACATAAATAGGGATGATCGGTAAATGAAACAAATAACTTGTTTTGGCCTAAATCATGTTATACTTGACTTTAAAATTGAAAGCAAATCTTATTCAAGACACAGTTTCAGAGTCGAGTAAGGAGCATTTGTGTACTCAACGATATGAATTAAGGACATACGCTTTAACATGAAAATTTAAGTGAAGTCGACGCCTACCTTCGAAATACAAAATATGTGTTTCGGGAATGTGATACACGTGGTTTTTGTCATCTTTACAAACCAAACGTAAAAATTGCAAGCATATATATAAACATTGAAATACATAAATAACATGAGTAGTATTATGTAATACTTCAAAACAATGTATGACAACTATTGTCCTTATTGACTGGATGACAAATATACATTTAAAATTTCAAGTTTTGTTTATATGAATTTATTTATGTGTAGAAATAGCAGCGTACACTGCATTTGTTAAAGTTTCCGAGACCTGGCTTTTGTTATGTACGTGATTTTTAATGTGTCAAAACCAGATACACATTTGGTGAAATAAACCAAACATGGGATATCCATCATACATGTATTTCCGTTCATGAAGACCATGATACATGCCGTTTTGTTCCCTTTCACCGATGCCTATATACGGACCAAAAAGAGAGCGTCTATTTTAGATTACAGGTATATACAAAATAATAATTTTTATTTGAACATAGAACAATAAAGTTGTATATAAATGATCTTTTATCCGCTTCCATCAATACACGTTCGAGCTTGCTTTTTTCTTACAAAACTATAATGAATATATTTTAGAAATTATTAAATTAACCTTTTTGGATTGTTGTCACAAACATATTTTGGATATTGCACATGTGTATGTAGAAATATATTCCATATGTATCGAATTCGGTGTGGTAGATCAATGCATCGTCATTTATGTATTTTGGATAAGGGAACATACACACATATGTGTATATAAACAAAGTACTGTAGATAAAAAGCTCCACAAATTGCATATGACATATGACATATTCTGATATAAGTACCAAATATCAAAGCTCTGGAACTTGCGATTTCAGAGAAGAGTTTTAAAGTTTATATGTACGATATAATTCTATACAAATCGTGATACGCCTTGGGCTTGACCAGTTTTGACCAGATGGATTATAACAAACTTAGTAAATTTCCATCATACGATGGTACATACCAAATATTAAACCACTAGCCATCCATTGAGGTTTAAGAGAAGAAGAAATTCAAATTATGAATAATAAAACATAAGGTCATGATTTTAAAACCTATGTACAGAACCTTTATATGATGTTATCGAATATCAACGCTGTATGACTTGTTGTTTTGGATAATATTTATTAATTTATTTTCAATACAAGTATACATCAATCATATGACCCTTGGGGCGTGGCCAGTTTGACCTCATGGTCATGATTTGCACAAATTTAGTAGATGATGATATACGATGTTACTCACCAAACATAAAATCCCTAACTCTTGCGTTTTAAAAGATGATTTTTGTTACTATTTTTACTATATAAGACACTAAAAATCATGTGACCTTTTGGACGTGGCAAGTTTTGATCCCACATGAATTGAACAAACGTTGTACCGGACCTCTATCTGATAAAACATAACACATATCAATGCTCTGTGACCTGAGGTTTCAGAGAGGAAAATTAATTGCTGATAAGAATATATATAACATGTGACGCCTGGGTCGTGGCCAGTTTTGACCCCGGGAAAATGATTTCAACAAACTTAGTAGACAACTCCTATTCAATGTTACTCACCAATTATCAAATTACTGACCCTTGATATTTTAGAGAAGAAATGTTTAAAAGTTTTAATAATTAAAACCATGTTTAACTCTAGTGACATATGAAGCAGACCGGAAGGAAAATAACAACTTTGAAAGAGGGTCACCCAAGGATCATAACGTGAAATTTCGTTCAAATCTGCCCAGCGGTTTAGGACGATGTGTCGTTTGAACGACAAGTTTACGCACGGTAAAAAGGCGATACCCAAAGCAAAAAACACCACCAGTGCGAATACTTCACGAGTGTCATAATTTAATATAGCATACAATAAACACAATAAAAACAATCAGACAAAAGAAATAAATAGCATGTAGTGCATACAAAGCACAAATCGGATGAAACAAGCGGTGAACATAAATTGGTTCAAATAGTAAACATCACAGAAGTTAAACAATATAAACACGGCAAAAAGTATGTGTTTCATCCAGGGAATATACACTATCACAGCTAAACAGTGTCATTCAAATTACTTGACCCCCATAATTTCGTTTTATATATACCAGTGCAATTTCTTTGCAGACATTTTGTTCGCAACTTAATACAGAAACCCATATTCAACATTTTCGAAATGAATTAGATATCTAATTTTGTTTTCTGATTTCTTCTATTACATAATATAAATAGAAGCTAATTAGTGTGAAAGCGTTTAAATGAAGAGAAGTTATGTGTAAACCATATCATCAACAATACAACTCTGATCGTGTGATCGATGTTTACATAAATTACATGATTGAATACCTTTTCTTATTTTACACTCGTTTAATGACAGAAATAGGGCAACATATTGAGATTCGTTCGACCAGACATACTTAGCGAATCCGCGTATAACAACCCAAATGTCCGTACGCGTCAGACTTCCATATTCTTTTTTGTTTAATATTGTTTTCTAACTAAATTGTCTGAGCCTATTGTCCGAGACACAACAAACGGTGCCTAGTGCAGAACAAACGACACATGACAGAGTCTGATTAACAATAAGGATTTGCAATACGTATTTAACACACCATACTTCATCAAATTATATCACAATTTACGGCTTATAATCACGATTGAACGAAAATTAATGTACTTTACCAAAATCAACCGCTCCTATTGGTACGGCTCCCTTTTGTTCTTGATTGAATGCTTTCAAAGCGGCTTTCTCTTCTTTCTTCGCCGCTCTTTGTTCTTGAACAATGACCTTCTGTTCCTGCCTTGCTGCAATGTTGTTCTGTCTTTCATCTTGTTTAATAGCCTTCTGTTCTTGTCGAATGGCTTGATTTATTTGCTTTTCCTCTTGTTTTGCGGCCTTCAGTAGTTGTTTCTGCTCTTGTAATGCCTGCCTCGCCTCTTTGCGTTCCTGTGCGCACCGTTGTCTCAGCCTTGCGTATTCCTCTTTGTCTCGCCCCATATTGTTCAAAGAAAATTGACCTAATATCTCACAAGCCGGAGAAACGATAATAGGGACTTCGGTTACTGAAAAAGAGAATGTATGGGATTGAGTATATTGTTCTTAATTTTTGACATTTACTTAAAAACATCGATTCTTTTTATAAGTTTGTTGACATTAAAACATGAACAATCAAATAACTATTGTACATAAAACCAGTCCTTAAAAACAAGAACAAGAACAATAATATATGTTATACAATTTAAGAAGCCTTGTCAACATTTTAAATTGTGAATTAATCATCATCAATTTACCAAATAATGTTTTGACAATAGCTCATAATGTATAATGCTATTAGACGTCTACCTTCAACAACGACTGGTCTTGGTCGCCCATCGTATATATCGCCGACCCATTGATCAGCTGCATTATTTCCATTTGGCATCAGGATGTCGTTAATACCATGGTTAAGTTCCAGTCTGCTTAAAATAATCGTTCCAACCCCACTTATAGTATCCACAATCGGCTTAGAACCCGTCGGAATTCCAACCGTTCCTAAAGATAATCCACCCAAATTAATTGGTTTGACTTTGTTGCTGTCCACCGTACCAACTTGTTTTCCCGCTTTGAAATCTGATCCTGTGGTTGGCGGTAGCGGATTGTTAACGCCATAGCCGATAGGTTTTGGTAACTGTATGGGTGTGTTTGCCACTGCAACTGGTTTGCCCGGTTTGAAATTTATTCCTGTGGTTGACGGTAGCTGGGCGACAGGACCGATAGGTTTTGGTGAGTGTACGGGTGTGAGAGGTTGAGCCAACGCTCCTGTATCAATTGGTTTAAAATCTATACCGGTGTTTGCAACTGGTTTGCCCGGCTTGAAATTTGTTCCTGTAGCTAATGAAAGCTGGTCGACAGGGCCGATAGGTTTTGGTAACTGTATGGGTTTTATATTCACCCCTGTGCTTGAAACTGGTTTTCCCGGATTGAAATTTGTTCCTGTTGCTAACGGTAGCTGGTCGACAGTACCGATAGGTTTTGGTAACTGTATTGGTGTGATCGGTTTCGGGCTCAATGGCATTGTGCTCACTGGCACTGAACCAGATATTGGAAACGACGGGATGGAAACAATTGGCGCAATGGGTATCGCAGATGGGAGATTCTCACCGAAGCTTGCGCCGCCTACAGGTTCGCCATGTATCCAGTTATCCGTCGGTTGAAATAAATGTGTTGAGCCGTCTTTCAAATTGACAAACGAACTTCCTTTTGGAATCCATGGAAGGAAGAAATTCACTTTCGAGTCTACGGTGGGTTTTGGTGTATTCACAGTGCCTATTGGCGTTCCCATGCTCCATCCTGATGGGGCACCAATGGGAATAACGAATGGATCATTTGTCCCTGATGGGAACATACTTCCCCCATTGCTTCCCGTTGTAATTGGAACAATAGAGCCGATTGTGTTGTCAATGAAGTTTGAGGGATGGGTGTTACCCATCGGTAAGCCTTGGTTTAAACCCGACGGATCTGCGTTGGGTACATTAGGATCCGAAGGAAATGGCGACTGTCCAGATAGAGTAACGTCCGTTGGTGGGAAATCGTTGTTGGCTGGGAAGGCATTATCTGGTGGAAAAGCATCTGGTGGGAATGCATCAGTAGAGCCTGTGGTATTGGTATCAGCTGTATTAAGCATGGCGAATTCCTGGAAGTTGCTCAGCAAACTACCTGCAATAGCAAATCAGACAATTCAATATCGACAATAAAACGCTTGTTGCTTCTGAATCCCCAATGAGATTTCATAGACACAATTTTGACAGAAAATTCATGACATTAATCGTCAAATATAATGTTTTTGATTGCCTTAAACCGATGTTGAAGATAATTGTTTTTGTTCCAATTAAAACACATCAAGAGGTTGTGCCAAAATAACAAAATCAATATCCAAAGAGTGGTTTCAAAACAACTTTAGAGCACAGGTACAGTTCAAATGATACAACGTGATTTATATCCTCATTTTTGTTTGGAAAAATATCGACATACCTTGCTAGAAATCTTTTGTTTTACAGAAGACAACATTTAAGTCAATGTTTTCTAAACGTCCGAACAAATTGTCAATCGGCTCTAAAAATAATGCCAATTCAACTCACCTTTTATAATCGGAAGTAATCCATGGCCAAGAAACAGCCACATTGTGAAGGCTCCAGGCAGGAACGATGGACGATACATCTTGTATAACCTGGAAAATGGAAATTAATGAAAAACTGAAATGATTATGTTTATTTTAATAATGTATCGGACTTAATGGTACCATTATTTTATTAGGTATTACACATTCATGCTTTTTAAGCATACACGTAATATACAATATAATAATTTTTTAAATACGTTATTTTATCTTATAAAGATTGCATTTTTATTGCAATAAAAATGATTGGCCTTGATGATAATTCAAATGAATCATAAATAAATAATGCTTATAACTAAATGAACTTTTCAAAAAATAATAGACCTTGCTCTGGGAAAACCAGGAGTAATACAATTCCGTTAAGTGTGGTCCATATAAGCCTGTGCAGTCAGCACAGGCTTATCAAGGACTAAACTCTCCGCCTAGACTGGGTTTTCGTTAAGAAGACACTTCCGTTCAACAAAAATATCCATAAAAGCGGAATGTATCTCCCTTATTAGCCTTCGCGGATTGAACAGACACATTTGTGACGGCATTTTACCCAAAAGCATTAAGCCGGTTTTCCCAGAGCGAGGCTCAATTTTTTTTCTAATCATTCTAAAGTGTATATATTCTTAACAAGTTCCAAGTGTTAATTGTTCATGAACTTATACAGTATTTTTAAAGAGCATGGTGTTCTAATTAATAAACAAACTAAATGGAAATAATTCTACTTACGTTATTGTTGTCTAAATCATGTATGTAAAATCACAAGCTATTTTTCCGCTATCAAGAACCTAGAATGTCAATATTACGCTTCTACTTTAACTTAACATTAATTTATACACACTATATGATGTGTCTAATTAATGTGTTGAACACAATGACGTTTTTTCAACGTAAAACAACGGGGCGTCGTGTTTACGTAAATGTCTTATGATTGATCGACCTGAAAACCCTATAGTTGTTTGACAAACCGGCGGTATACACGCGGGGAGAAACTGAATTACGTAATCCGTCTTGCTAACGTAACGTAAATCCTGATGCGGTTTTGTCTTATCACGTCCGCTTGTTAGCCCGCTCAGTCATATCCACATTAACCAAAAATAGACTTAACTGCGCACATCTTATTCAACAATTAGAAGGAACGGAAATTTTATTACTGTTTGCTGACGGTTAAGATTGACTAAGAGCTTTACTTTAGTAATCCGAATTGGAAATTGAAATACACTTTTCATTCGTGTGGTTAATGTGGAAGATTTTTCGTCGGTGTTTTTCGTCTGTATTTCAAAATTAAAATGAATCGGTAATACAGCGTGGTTAGTGTGAGTAATGCATATTACAAACCTTCGATGACTCTGCATTTGACATGATTGAAAACCTACCTCTCCCAACGCTGTGGATTGTTTTCGTATAAACCAAATATTGACAGTGCGTTTACATCGATTAAACATTGCATTTTAAACAAACCTATATACCGGGACATAATGTTTTAATATTTATTGAAAAATCAAAACCTCTATACATACTGGTTTACAATTATTCAAACATCCTTATTGTGCACAATACATTATTTACTTGCAATTAAACGACTTCTCCAAATGGACTTAATTGAGGTGCTTTCAGTAACCACCGCGATTGGAATTAAAAAGTCAATTTGAACCATCTAACACATCCTATTGTCGCGAATATGCATTTGTCATCGAGCAATATTTGTTTGACAGTATGTCTATTAACACAAGGTGCAGTATAAGAAACATGATAAGATGTTTGGTCGTTGTTTGGAAGCGTTTTGAAATCAATAATTGTAGATGCGGCCTGAATCGACAACATGACTGCAAAAAATATACGATTACTTAAATGTTGATGCACGCTTAAGCCATACATTAAAAAAGGTGTTAATTTACTGATCGCCGTGGCATAGTGGATAAGGCGTCCGCCTCGGGATCGGGAGGTCGAAGGTTCGAGCCCCATGGGGAGCCTTTGTCGAAAGATGGATGTTTGTCATGGAAATTTTGCTTTTCGTAACCATCCTTAGACAAAATATTTTATTTTGTTTTTCCATTATCGTGTTAAAGTTTCTGTACACATGCGTTCAAATACCGGACATAAACAAAACCTTCGTCCTTCCTTTTAATTCCAATTTGCTAGGTATTGTTATGACTGTTGACCGTTTATTGTATTGAAGAAGTCAACGTTCCCTAAAGATATCTATATTCAATTAATGACATGACATCGTGTGAGGAATCGCAATATTTTCAATTTAGGAAAACGGATCACTTAAGCGCTCTTGATAAATATATTTTTCCTTTTACAATGATGATTAAGCTCTTTAACAAATCGAACAATGACCAAACCAAAACAAACAGCATCTCTATTTCCCTTTTAAACATTTGATATATCTGTTATGTGTATACTCTTTGTATACGTGCATGATACCATAGTGGTGGATTTAATTTTAATAGTAATTGTTACACAATTTATGTGAACATTCAGGATAATAACATTATATAATTATTTACTGTCTTCACTAAATCGTTTAAGTAAGGCTTATATATCAACAAAATTATATGCACGTTATGTATAATTGATAGCTATAGTGTTTCGAACGGGAAACGTGTAATGTATGAAGTGAACTGAAATTATGAATAGTCTGCTGCGTGGTATGTTACTCGTACGCAGAATATGGCAACATGATGTGCACATGCATCTTTTATCTTTTTTAATTTAACAGATGTATGCGATGGCTAGGTTTCTTAACGAACAAGTTTATGTGAATTCTATATTTTATATTTGTCAATAGTATACAGGTTTAAACAAAAGATGAAATATTTTAAATAAATGTAAAACCATAAAACGAGTAATTCTCGATCAATTATTGCTTGGGACATTAATGTCTATGATGTATTGGCTTTCAGTTGTGGCAAAGGGAACATTTTTTATACATGATAAACTGTATTAATGAGCTGTTTTATATCATCCTCACTTCGTGACGATGTGTATCGACCCCTTATCCACCACGAATCCATAGAAGTTGATGAAAAGATAACCATTTAGAGTTTACACATACTCTGCCAGACATTGAATTTTATCATATGAAAGGTAGAAAAACACGTTATCCAAAACTTAACTTAAAGCTCGCAGTCACGTGTTATTACCGTATGAACAATCCTGTATGAAAGATACCTGAAATGCAACATCTTCCTGCGAATATTGGTATGCGGTAAGTAAGTTTTACCTCCACTATATCTGCTCATACGAGTAATTTGACGACGCAAGGACATGAAGATAGAGTATCCGTAAAACCAAGTGTTTCAAACCTAAATTAATTTAGTATTTCCGTCAGCTGCAACGTTTCACCTATAACAAATATAAAATAATATAATGAACATTTACTGTCAAATAAATAAGTTATACAATTTAAAGTAATCCTTTTACCGGTTTCCTAGTTAGATATATATTATTTGACTCCTGAGTTATTAAAAGTATAAACATCACTCCAGTTTGCGAATATAGTTTCTACCTTGGTGTTGTTAAAGCCAATAAACACCGTGGAATCACAAAACAGGAACAATAAATTCAAAAGTTCAATGTTTTTATATATACAACGAGGTCGCTCTTGGAAAAAATGTACTTTAGACTGAAACCCAAATGATTTTGTAACGGCATACATGCATATGACTTTAAAAGGTATCAAATCACGGCATTATACTAACAATTCAGTAACCAATATAGTGTTATACTAAATTTTAACAAACAGTAAAATCGTGATATCAATTTAAAGAACAGAAACCAGTGTAGAACCGACTTAAACCCTTTAAACGGTATCAATCAAAACTTGGTGAAAGGCAAACGAAATGAAATGTCAAGCATTTACATAATGTATGAAAATGCGCATTCACGGAGAATTGAGAGTTAAATGTTTTGGAACATCACACGCTCAATTTCGCCATAACGGCGATCGTCGGTGAAAATGGTGTAGCCCACTGTCCGAAACGTTCAGATTGGCCCAAGCCGTGTAACATGTGTATTCATTACCATCATGGTTAAATGAATCTGCAAAGCAGCCGTTACATGAAAAAAATCTTACAAGTTGACTGGTTGAGTTTAAAATACATTGTTTAATAATACACACTTAGACATTTAAATGATGAGCCCAATACCTAAATGTGGCGTGTTCTGAGAAAACTGGGCAAAATGCTTGTGCGTAAAGTTTCATCCCAGATTAGCCTGTGCAGTCCGCACAGGCTAATCCGGGACGACACTTTCCGCCTAAATTGGATTTTCGCTAAGCAGATACATCATTTAAACGAAAAATTCCATAAAAGCGGAAATTTTCGTCCCTGATTAGCCTGTGCGGACTGCTCAGGCTTATCTGGGATGACAATTTACGCACAAGGATTTTGTCCAGATTTCTCAGAACACGACACAAATAAGAGCCGTGCTTTGAGAAAACCTGGCTTAATGAGTATGCGCAAAGAATCGTCTCAAATTAGCCTGTGCGTTACACACTGGTCAATCAGGGGCGTCACTTTCTGCTTTTATGGATTTTTGTCTTGTCAAGAAAGTCTTGTCTATACGCAAACTTAGCATACGTGAAAATCACGATCATGCACATGCATTAAACCCGATTTTCCTAGAACGCTGTGTTGCTGTTATATATTAGCGATGAAACAAATCAACTTAAACTCATTGTTTGCCATGTTGATGTCAATATTTAATTGCTTTCTGACATTTATTAAGATGTAAAATGAAAGAGTTAACATTTTGTTTTATTCGTAGGACATACATGCATTCACCGGTTTAACGACGAACACATCATTCAAGTCTGGAATAATTTTGAAAGCGTCCTTATCTAGAGTTAATGCATTGTGACCTATGAAATTAAATGAAAGAAAAGTTTATTTTTCAAACAATGCAATGTGAACAAACCGAGCTTAAGACACATTTCTCTTAAACGATATTTATTTAATCAAATAAACCTGCAATAATAAAAAAAATAAGCATAAATAGTGAATTTGACATAGGTTCAAGATTAATAAATACTTGCTTAAAGATGCATACGAATTAAAGTCAATACATACATTTGCTGAATTGAGATGAACGCATATGGCCAATATATTTCCTATACCTTTTGATGAATTCTGAGGTAAGTGTGAGGTTCAGCTAGCCCTCCAATCGGTTATAAACCCAAATAATGTGTCGCATTCTGAGAAAACTGGACAAAATGCATGTGCGTTAAGTGTCATCCCAGATAAGCCTATGCAGTCCGCACAGGCTTATCCGTTACGGCACTTTCCGCCTACTGGATTTTCGCTAAGAAGAGACATCATTTAAACGAAAAATTCCATAAAAGCGGAAATTGTCGTCCCTGAGTAGCATGTGCGGACTGCACAGGCTAATATGGGATGACAATTAACGCACATGCATTATGCCCAGTTTTCTCAGAACACGACTCATTTAATGCGTATAGTTGATGTTCTGTTATAAAAGAAGTGGATAATTACAAGAATTTTTCCACGTCTGGAGATATAGTGTTTGCTATATTCTAATATGTTTCTCTGTTACACATCATCATGTGCCTACGGCTAAGGTCCATATACGGTTTGTGGCTGCCTGGCTAGTCACTATAATGCCATAGGGACCTAAGTGGGGTTTACTATTTCTTAAATATGTATCTCTGTTGTGAATGGCGTCAAATTACCGGTACAGAATATAGTGAACGAAGTCGTATTCATTAATGTATTTAAGTCTCGTTCTTGGTAGACCGGGCTTAATGCATGTGCGTAAAGTATCGTCCTAGATTAAACAGTGCAGTCCGCACAAGTGCGGAATGCACAGGCTAATCTGGACATCACTTTACGCACATGCATTAGACCCCGTTTTCGCAGAGTGATGCTCATTCGCAATGTACACAAATCCGTATTTATCCCATTTGTTATATCCATTATCATGTGTACACTGGCAACAGTGTCAGTTGAATTATCTTTGATATTTTTATATTATATATGCCCTTTAAATGAGACAATTAAACACATTCGGTACATACACATTAAACATTTTTTTAATTGAATCTGTTTTATTACAAAGGTGTGAATGTTAGACTTAAGCAATTATGAGATTCTGCAATTTAATATATTAACATATTACATTTTTAAACAATTATTTACATGTGGTGTTTCATATTTGTACCAATTAACTTCTATCCAATTATTTGAAATAAGAATACAAATATCGAAATTAAAAGCTATACACCAGCCTTGTACAAGTGTTAACACATTTCACATTGCACTCTATATATATATTCATTCGTTTGCTTAAAAGAAATTACACATTAATCGTTGGAAATAAATTAACATAAAAACAGACATATGCATAAAACTATATAATGTTGTTTTTATAATTTGCAACAATTGTGATATGATGTTCTTCTGTAAAGTATCATAATCTAGGCACATTGGAAGCAAACAAGGATGTCAGTTTGTACATAACATTTTGTCTACGATTCAATTGCTTTTTTTCGAAATGCAATTCAATGCTATTAATATTGACAAAAGCGATTGGACGGTCCTTACTTATAGGTTGCCTTATTTTGATGTCGCAAAAGAAATGTTTTAATTAAATAAAGCACATACGAGTAAATAGCTGAATAAACTGTTAAAAAATAATTTAAATTATCCTTCGGCACACCTGTTTTGTGCCAGTAATGTTTCTTACAAACCCATATCAAGTTGGGTTTGCATTTGTTAAAAATATAAATACCGCAGAAAGCTGCACAAAGATCGATTGGACATCTACAACGCACGTCACTTAAACCTGTTTTAGCTGCGGTCTAAAGCAGTTTAGTCCGACATAACATCAAACAAAAACGAGAGAAGATTGATTGAGTGTTCTGTTCTGTTCGGTCTATTGATTTTCAGATTTTGTTTGTCATTCTTGGTTTAATTGTGATGGATCGCTTCGACAAGTGGTTAAATTTTGGGCAACGCCTGATGCGCAGTTTCGCCTTCTGTGACGTAACCATGTTGGTGTTTGTTATTTCTGTTTAGTTTCTTCTTTCCATTAAGCCTCTTCGGAGTGTTCTTTCCTCGTTTAGCTTGTAGTTTAACCTGCTTTCCCTTGCCGTGTTTAAGCACCTGCAACATAAATTCAAAACAACATCATACACACCTGAATTGATTACTTAATTTTTCAATTTACAAGCGCATGCATATGCTTTACAGTGCTTTCAGTTAAAAAACGAGTGATCCGAAATACATGTATATACACATATTACACTGATATTAAAACAAATAAACACACAAACTAGACGTGTGACGATTAAGAATATCATTTAGAATAAAAAGAAGTATAACTATAACAATTAAAATGTGTACAATTATGCATTTTTACCATCAAAATAGATAAATAATTTACGTAATAACTTGAATGACACATTTAGAAATATAAAAATTACATGTATGTTAATTAATACGAACGACTCAAATTAATGAAAAAATTATCAGATGCAAATAATAACGCTTTAAATATATGTTTGAAAAGAAACTAACGATATCCCTATAATAACATTTTAGCATTTTAAGTTATTACAGTATCTTACCCCGCTTCTAAGACGTTTTGGTCCAATCTTATGGCCTTTGCCTTCACGTGTTCTGACTGGGAATTTCAACATTCTATGAGTGGGACCGGCCTTATGGACCTTTGCTGGAATGCTGTGTTCATTCGCGGGTTTCGAAATATCTACGAGGTGCTTCTTAATGTAGTCGGTTGACAGATCGAAGCCCATGCCATCCTTGTGCTTCCCGTCTATCGCTTTAATCACCTCACTAAGTTTGTGCGCATCCTTATCTCTCCGCCTTCCGAGGAATTTGTCCAACCTTTCATTCCGTTTTTTGTTCGTTCGAAGGGACTTTTGCGTCTTTCTTTGTAATCGTGCCAGTTTGAGCTTCTCTCTCAATTCCTTTCTCGAAAGTTTTCGTCGTTGCTGTGCTAACTTCTTGTGGGCGTGGATGTCTTTTCTGTCGTGTGTTACGGTCGGCAGTTTTACAATGCCGTCTAAGACCGGGCTGCCGCCCAGCGGTCGTTTTCGGTCACTGTCGACCAATGAAAGGCTTTCATGCAGGGCATGCTGGACCGCACTTTCCTTGACATCTAGATGTGGAAGGATATTCTCATCTGCAACAAAATAAACATGCACATTTTGTGTAATCATTTAGATGAGCATTATTTAACTTAGACTAAGAACCATGAATTTCAATTGAAATTATTACACTATAAACATGTTTTTGACTATCTTACAAAATATGTGAATGCAGGTTCAAGTTTGGTTAATTTAGCTGTATTTTATAGTGATAACCATAAACGTGTCACATTATTCAGACGAATTGTATACATTCCTGATAGAATCGCCCTCGTGGTTTAATTCATTCGCACCGGTACACTCCAAACAATTGGTAATTACCGCAATAACCAACACTAACACGGAAACTATTTCTTAAATATGTGTCATAAATTGTTTAACCCATCTATGCCTAGTAGACTCTCCCATCCTTCTAAATTGGATTAATTTATTTCAAAAATTAGGGATGTCTAGTATATTTATTTCTATATTTAGAATATTTCTTACAGAAATTCCTTTAAGCAAACAGTGCAGACCCTGATGAGACGCCACATCATGCGGCGTCTCATCTGGGTCTACGCTGTTTGCCAAGGCCTTTTTCTAGACGCTTCGCATTAATGGGTTAATATGCAACAGTCAAATGCATGTGCCGATACTTTTCTGTATTATAATATTATTAAATAAATATCATATATGAGCATTGTCAAGTCCACTTAAGGTGAAACGTAAATTTAACAGATTATATATTCACAAGAACACAGCGTCACTAACTTGAAATTGTGTTTCCAAGACATGTGGAGACAACAGAAATCAGCAACACTAACAACTTCATCTTGTAGATTCAATTCTGCAATTCAGAACACAAAACATAACAATAAATCAGAGACTGTATTAAACACAAAGTTCGTGCCAGAAGTATTTATTGCACAAAAACGTTCATACACGTAAGAGCGAAGTAAACTTAGCAGCACCACATGTCACAATTAATTAAAAAAAAAACATTCACTTCAGAAACAATTTAATGATAATTATCATCATAATATTAATCCAGCCAGCGACCATTTGCATTACATACCTTAAACAGTCAGTCTCTCTTTGTATACCGTTGATCACAAACTACAGTGGGATTTATACGAAAGCGAAGTATTTATTGCTTTAAAGGCGGTCATGCGTTTCGTGAATACGTATTAGGTTATGTCATTAACCCTCATTTACATACTCCGTCTGAGAAGTCTAGTCAAGTTTTTTTTTATATACGCCACTTATGCATTGTAATTTACCGCTTATTACACAGAACTCATTATATATGAAAATAGTAACGTTTATTAATATATTTCCAACAAGTGTTCATGTTTGTTTATTTTTATTAACACTAAAATAAGCCAATGCGAAGTGACATTTCTAGCGTTAAAATTGACGTTGGTATAGTTGACGTTATATTTTTAGATATTGAACAGACACAAATTGAATTTCGGGCAGAAAACTTATTGTTATAAAAAAAAACTTACTTAGAGACCATTAATATATTCTCAAGTGCACTAAAATCGAATATGTATTAAAAACGCTCGACCAGAACGAAACAGTTAAGTATTACAAAAAATTACAATCTATATAGCTGAAGAGCTGTATTATGGTATTGATCAATCTGTTTGCATATTCGAAAACATAGTGCTTTAATCTTTTTTGGTAGGTTATTTTGAATGGAAGCTTCATCATTTATATCAGTACAATATGGTTTAATTGTAACGTGAAATATGCCGTTTGCTTTTCTTCTGGTTAATGTTCAAAGTCTCACAACATAAAACAACCTCCACATTGTTTCACATTATTTAATGAATAATGTTGAATGCAGAAACCCATTAACTACATGCAAAGTGGAATAACACATTTTCGCCAGCTCTTCAGCAAATATGTATACGAGTGTCGCTGTTGGTTATCCCTCTGTAAATTAGTCCTGTATCATACATCATACATAATAATTCAACCTGTCAGAAAGGGCAGTGAACACAACAGTACACAGACGTAAATGAAATGGCAATACTCCTTTAATAGGCGTGGCTTTAAACATTTATTTAATTGGACCAGAAATAACTATTGCAAATACTTTCAATAGAAACATGATCAGGCGATGCATTCCTGTTACCTCTTGCTATTATTTTATTCAATGCAATGAACTAGTTGCGTATACAATACAAATCAATGCACATGACACTTAAAGAAAAATAAACATTGCTCTATATTGTGGTCACCGCCTTGAAATGGTAAATGTCTTGGTACATGTGCATCATTTGGGGTTAACAAAAGTCAAAGGCAAACCGCATAACACTGAGTTTCTCCAAGGAGGATATAAAATAAATCATATATAAACAGCCCCATTGTACATGCTGATAAGATATAATTATTACGTATTCATGTATTCAGTTTCCATTAAAAAAAAGAATACATGCATTTTTGTTAAACAATAGGCCTATTGATTTACAACTTAAAATGCAAAAGTGTGTAAGCCATGTAAACTCACCACTATAATTATACAAACGCAATGAATATGTTACCGAGCCTGATAACAAATACAACTATAGCCTCTAATTATCAATACATTTGAAACTATGCAACACGTTCAGATAGATAGTCAGTACATACATATCGACTCACGCTTATCTAATTGTTAACTGTACATTGTGCGTGCGCGTGACCGCGGTTGTATTTCATATTCTAAACAAGGAAGTATTCATAAACGTTGGTAAACCCACCGTACTGCAATCGTTAACGACGATCGATATAATGGCGGACGAAAAAGATAAGAGTGCCGACGAAACAAAAAAGACACCAGATGTAAAATACACGGTAAATGTTTTGTTTTTGTTTAATATCATTTGATTCTTGCGAGCTCATACTTTTAACACAGGTTCATGCAAACATGCGTTATATTTGGTTTCCTTTAGTGTATTAACTGCTAATCGTTTTTTTTTAAATTATACAGCGGTACTTCGACGTTGTATTTCAATGTAGGTCGCGCGTACCCTTTAATAGATAGCGCGGTGTTTAAAATGTAGACGATCTAAGAGACTGTTATGAATTAACCTACACCAAGGAACAACTATCTTTTAAGGTTAAACGTTTAACACAAGTGACGCATACTTTTTTATATCCATGTATCACTTCCTTGTTATATTTTCCTATATATATGCATGATACTTGCCCAGTTGTTATGCGAGCTGACTTCTTACATATACTAATTGTGTTATCAAAATATAACAATATTATAAGGTAGTTTTTTTCTTTCTTGTTAATCACAGAGGGAGCATGTTTTCGACAGTATTTTATACTTTTTTTTTAGTCATATCAGGACGGTCAGTCTACCAAATCTCACTTTCCTGAGTACGCTGGTTAACCAGTGCTAGGTGTTCATACTTATGTCAGTAACTAACAACTGCCTTACTTGAATCAGAGGTAGGGAGAGAATGGCCGTAGAATGACTGCATGATCATTCCCCATACACAAGTTATGTGGCAGGGCCGGGAATCGAAACCACTATCCTCGAATGTGTCGTTAAGCACTCTACCAACTGGGCAAGCTGGCCAGGTTCTGACGTATAAGTCTGCCAATTATGTAAGATATCAAAGGATTGGGTTTCATTTTGTTGAAACAAATGACTTACTGAACGTGTTCCTACTCCAAATTTTTCACAAATGCAAATGATTTATTTCGATAGAATAAACTGTATGAATTATTTAGGTTTAACACAAAGTTTAACAATTTCCAGCGTCACGACGTTGCATTGCTGATCGAGTGCCTCTTTCTGGTGCTGGGTTCAGTAATCTTCCTGGGTCTGACGATACACTGGCGGGGCCTTAGAGATGCCAATACCGGGTCTCATACCGCGGAGCTGTGTGTTGACTGTTCGGAGCTAAAACCCTGGTACGACCCAGAAAATATTACCAGGCAGGTTGAGGCTCTACTGCAAAAAGATGGAAAGAATTGTTGCGGAAATGCGGACGAAATTCTTCGTTACTCTGCAAGAAAGGTAAGTTCGTTTTAATACCCTTAATTTAGGAAACACCACAACCAACTGACTTCATCAGTTATAATCATTACTACTATCCATACCGCTACCAATACACCACCAACACAGTCATTGCTATCATCGTCACACCATAGCGTTTGTCGAATTGTGAACTAGTTTTTCTATTATGAAAGTAAAATACATGAAGCTAATTATATTTCTTTGTTTGCAGCAAATTATGGAAGGATTTTATCTACAAAGTACACATTGTGAGTATAGGTCAAATACACCTAATGATACAATTTTGTAATTAAAACAACTTTAAACATTTAATATTGTTATTGTATATGCCTATAATTCGGATGCATATGACAATTACGTGATAATAGATACATTACGGTAGAAAGTATTTAAAGAGAAATCTTGTATAAATGTCTCCACTTTGAGAAAGAATTCATGAATAAATTCCAATTATTTATATATAGTAGTAATTTAACTTCGCTAGCTATGGTTTGTATGAAACAATTTTTTATCATTTATTATTAAAACAAAATTAAATCGAAGAAAAAAACGAAAACAACACACATGAAAATTAAGTTAAACATGATAATTTGATTGTTATTATACGTACTTATATATTCCAATTTATTAAGTATAATTGGCATGTATTATTCTTTTTGTTCAATAACTTTGAATAAAATATTGTTTTGAACTCCACAGCTTGCACGTTTTTCAATTACGAACTCATTGTTTGTTACGAATACTACTTGACACAAATTTGTATTATCTCTACATAATTACAATTAATGTTTTAAGCTTATCCACACGGCATCAACTTACTGTGCGATTCCCGCCAACAGGTTAATCCATACGCCAAACTTGTTGGTATCAGCGGACCAACATCAAAAGAAGGTATTTTAAGTGTAGAAATATGGTTTTATTAAGCATGCAAAGCGTTAATATACGGCCAGTTATTTCCAAGCTTACAGGTATATAAAGTACAAATAATTAAAGAAGCTTTATTCCTTTCTTGTGTAACATGCATGTGTATGCGATTCGATACTTTTTGTATGCATTTATTAGAGATTTTAAAGAAGCTAACTAATAAATTGTCGTATGAGCTGAACAGGTGTTTGTGTTTTAACAATATTAAAGGTTTAGAAATACCATTTTACAATAATCTTGAAAGATAAAATGTACGGTCATACATTCTTATCAGTTTATTTATATTTGTGAGTTGGTTAACGTAGAAATATTTTAGTTTTGCTACATTACCATACACGAGGAGCTCTGTTCGTCCAAATGCACTATGCTTTATTGATTTTAACAACCCTTTGCAATACGCACGGAGTCCCATTCTTCCAACTGGTAAGCCATGTTCTTGCAGGACTCGTCACATTTCTCTGGAACAAAAACGGAAATACAACGGTCGGCCCAACGATCCAAGACATCACACATTTACATGACGTGGGGGAGGTCTTCATACGCAGACCTGGGAATTACGTTGTCAGCGTCACGTTGGTGACGAAAACGAATGCGTCCATTCCCAATCAAGGCACGGTGTCGTACTTCATCCACGTGTTGTCTCACAAGCAAGGGACGCAAAGGGTTCTGGCTGAACGGAGGATGTCGTTCAACGCGATGCAACACAGTACCAGCACTTCCCGTGGGGTGTATCGCCTTGATCTGCATGATCGGTTGTCTGTGGCAACGACACATTTAGAATACATTGATATATCAAACAATGATAACGCATTTTCGGTGCACTTGCCATAAATGTTATTTCTTGATATTTAATCAAGTGTACATGCAAACATTACTTAAGTTGTATTGTTAATATTTGTTACATAAGGATTATTCAGTAGTCCATATATGTTTAACATTTGTATTGTAATTTAATTAGAACATACTTATATTGAAAACAATTCGTTTTGGAAAATCTTAAAATCTCAAATGAAAGCCACACTGTTCAAAAAATTACCTTGCACATTTCGTGTTTGAACAAACGACTCCAAGCAAACAGTATGATCTAACCTAATTTTGCGAAATGTTCTTAATTCTTTCATGTTTTCAGTACTGTAAATAGCTGTTATGTGTTACGTGTGTCAATGTAGGGACAAGTCTATTGTGTGTGTAATGCAGCTAAATGTGGAAAAGATTTTACGTTTACTCATAAGCCCTTGACTGAAACATTTATTTCTGCAAAATACAATTATAATTTTAGTATTAAATTGATCTCTTTTATAATTATGTCAAGACAACCATACACAGAAATTGTAATAACGTATTGCTCTAGATATAATGTTGATAACCAGGCACACCTTAGGCTAAAATGCATATTTTAAACAACGGCAATCATACACAGTTTAAATGTTTACTTTATCATACATGGGTTGCTTCCCATGTTGACATACATACGGTTGTGTGATTGTGAACTGTTTGTTATCAATATCAATGTGTAATAAAAATTGTAATTCTGAATTTAACTTAATTTAAGTTCTAAACCATTTATACATTATTGTACACAATTTCATACTAAAACCAATTGTTCAAAAGTGGAATACAATATAATATAAAGAAGTGAAACTCAAGAAGCTGCAGCAGTATTGCATTTCTATCATACACACCTTCGTGGTCCTTTATTTATGGCAAGGAACCCATATCCAAAACGGTACAGTACGGCTCAAAACGAAACAACATATACACATAGTAGAATAAGCCATAGAACACGCTGATAAGGATCCAATGGCGGTATTGTGACCAGCCAGAAAGCAACAATCTGGATGTAGAACTAAGCCATAATACATAAGCCATACATTGATAAACACAATCTCATATTCCGCGAAAAACTTGTATCTCATAATTCACATCAACATCTCAACTCCGACCCTTAGGGACTTCTTATATATCACATACATACATTTACACACGAAAATAGCATAGTTCCTTCATTTTCCGACTTATTTCCGACGTTTATCGGCTAACTATTTCGGGCATTGTTCGAACATGGAAAAGTGTGTTCGTTTGTTCTTCTTAGCGCTTTCCTATCTTTCCTTACATAATAACGATCTTTGAAAGATATCAACTTCGATACAATGCAAAGCGTTTTCCCTGAGGTTGGGTTTACACCTTCTTAAAACTTATAGGGTGTACAGTCTCTTTCGTAAACTTAATTGCTGTTTTCAGATGTTGCATCGAAATAAAGCGCCTTTTCCATGTTAATCATGTGATCACAGCATCACGGACAAGGATGACCATACGACCTATGTTTTGACCTCATACAGAACTGCCCAAATGAGATCTTTTGAAGATTATTAGGACTTTCAAATTGAACTTTCATCTAGTAGCGAACAGTTACAAATGGTCTTTACACGGTAATAATTTGGATGAAGGAATTCTGAAAAGTGGAGAAGATAATATTCGGGAAATAATTGAAAATATAAGCATATATTTTAATACAAATAAATATTTTAGCGAAAATTTTAAAATGCATGTTTGACAATGCAGTATGTAGGAAAAGTTCGAAATCGTTTGCGTGGGTACAAAGTGTGAAAAATACAGACCAGTATTTCATTGTCAAACTAAATATAACTTGAAGTGTTTTTTTTAAATACTCATGGACAAATGGTTTCTTGCAACCCTGACTAACATATGTGCTATAGTGCAAGCTTTGCAAAAGAATGTACTACGTTGCACCTTAATGAATACATGCACTATGTTGCTACCTAGACAAACAATGCATGTACTAAATTGGAATCTTGAATAATACATGTACAAGGGTCACGCTTTTACGAATGCTTGTATTATATAGCTACATGGACAAATGAATGTGCTATGGTTGCTCATCGACGAATACATATATTATGGTGAATCTTAACGAATGCATGAATTAATTAAGGTTAAACCTTGATAAATACATGACCTATGACCCCCTCCCCCCAGACGAGTATTTTTATATGTAACCATAACGCCTTTTATATAAGAATATAAGCAAATTTCGGACAATAAAAAAAAAAGAGCTCAAAGCGTTCATTTTAATTTATATACACGAATAATTCATAAACTGTTGAATGCAATATGTCACTTACTTTAAATATATTAGATCTAATGGCTTTTCTATTTAAATTACTATTGTTCTTTAAGCTCTCTAATAATTCTTAATTGGTAAAGCATCTAAAATAATTGTTCTCGCATGCTTTAAAAGCCGATCTTTGAAACACATTTCTCGTTGTTCGTAATTCCGAAATGATTAGTGAACAATAACTTCGCGTCTGTCCTCAATATATGACCTAGTATTTATCAATTTTGCAGACGGTTTCAAAAGGGTATTATTGGTCAGAAGATCGGATAGCGATTACATTCAAATTAAATATTCTGCATTCATTTGCGAAGATGATAATATTGTCAATGATGATCGTCACATAATAGATCCATGTTACAAAATCAACAAACAGGACAAAACTGGAAACGCTTTGAATAGTTTAAACGATACTCATTCTTCCTCGTTCTCATTCTGGCTGTAACTAGCTTGACGATTTAGCAATCAAAACGGGTATATCTAGTTCAATACGATACAGCCTTTTTGTTAAGAAGACATATCTTGTTCAATGATTGTTCTACGTTCAATGATGTTTATGGAACCGCTAACCTTTCAAACCAGAACGATTGTGAGGCGACATGCTAGTATGAATCTAAACCCAAACATACACATACAGACACTAAATATTTATTGTTATTACAATTTGCTTTTAAATCCAAATATCAGTAACTAACACGCTTCAATGTTCATTGTTACGATGTTGTATACAATATTGTGTATGCTTTACAAACTTGCCCTACTAAACGCCGGTAGATAATAATAGTAGACATACTGCATCGACTACAGTACGGTCTCAGTATTCCAATGTGTGGCTCATTTGTCAGAAGAAACATTGATGGTGCGTATTGTCCTGTGTTGAACATGCACTTGCTCACTTGCCTTAAATAAAACCGTAATAGGGGTAAACACGTTTTTAACTCCTGATAATATTTCTCGAGTTTAATTATGCATATATTTGCACGCATCTCACAGTACACATGTATACTTTTATTTTGGTTAGAGGTTTCGTGCAAGTGATGTTGACGTAGGTAAACCGTTCATGTCTTCTAGAGAAATGTTCAGAAATCCATGCAATGCGTTGTACGAAACCGCAAAGTCCTGTCTATACCACATTTGCATTAAACTTTTGGCCATGGTTAGTTTGTATAGGGTATGTAGAACACTGTTTGCTCTCAATTTCTTTTTTGCAACCCTAGATGGTAATATCAAGCAGACACTTATGATCATGGTATTCACAAAATTCAAAACCAGTACATAACCGTACAAAACTATTGTTTGGCACTTGTTTTACACATCAAACATGGCCACTTACAATTGAAAAAGGGTTTAACACGCTAAATGATTAATGGTAACATGAATTGAATGTATGATCACTTGAATGCGACATTTTGATAAACTTCACATGTATCTAGATATATTTGTGTGATATTTGAGCTCAATAGAATAAATCGGGTAAATCGGTTGAACATTGCATCCGATTCAAAGGGGGGTATTTCGATAACTGTAAACCAGCTAAATCGGCTAAATATGTTAAATTCACACACATCTAAAACATAAAAATAAATTGGAAAAGGAGTTTCTTTGAAACCCTTCAATATTACTGCCTTTTTAGTATTGCCGTGGTACCATTCACTCTTTTAAACTATGAATTGAAGCGTTATATGGTAATAATCAATTAGCCTTCGTGCATAACATTTACCATCTTAATAAATTTACCATCACCTACACCTAATAGGTGTTTTAGCATGGCTGAGCAGCACATTTCATTTTCAATTTACAGATCGAGGAACGTTTCTGATTTGTATGACGTTTATAGCTACAAGTTACAAGCATCATTGTATGCAGCGTAGCATACTATATCAAGCTCGTATATTCCCGGAGTGTGTTTCAATATGTATACGGTAAGTTATGAAGGAACCCCCAGAGGCAATACCAGGACAGTAACTATTGTGTACCATTCGACAGGTATGTTTATGTCATTGCATATAAATAAATGATACAACAAAACACTAATCAAACACGTAATGCAAATTGAGTTTACCGCATGTAACGTCTATGGTTTTAAATGATGACGGTCCTTTCCATAAGTACAGCATTAATAACAATACACGTATACGTTGATAAACAATAACCTCACACCATTGTCATCGCTTGTTGACCAGATATGGAGATCAAGATACAATAAACTGAGCCAATGATACCGTTCTTTTGTCGAAATAACGGACCAAATACGAGTTTTAACATCGCCGAAAAGAAGATAAGATTTAAGATAAGATAAGATTTCATATCTGTTTGAGACCGGCCCAATGCTTACAAAACTAAAATCGTTCGATCATTGTTAAGTATGCAACATAAAATCCCCTTCAGTTAAATCATCCAATCAGATGTTTTTTAAATGCTTTTATACACAGACGCGTTCTGTTAATATTCGGTTAGGTAACAGTTGCGTCTGTAAGTGCGATACTATGGTTGTTCGGATTTAATCCGTAGGTAACATTTTATAAAATGCTTACACTACATTAACACAATTACTGCTTTTTACTACTACTACTACTAATAATAATAATACTATTACTATTACTTGATTACTGAATTACATAAGGATAACAATTACATATAGACACATATTTTTTTTTCGTTTTGTATGTAGTTTTATTTCAGAAATATATCAATTGGGATTTCATTCGATAAAAAAGTCTTAGAAGCATTGCCTTGTACGCAAACTCAGCTAAAGACCAGGTATTACTAAGTGTAAGATATAATCGAACAAATCAAGTCGTCTTAGCTTCATTTTCAAAGTACTAGTTCGCATTGCAAACTTCCGAACTGACTGTTTTCTAAAGTAGAGGCATTTAAGTGTTTATGGACCGGTATTTTAACAGAATGACGTTATTTGTATAAATCAAAGATTAAATATGACGTCATATTTCTTGTTATTTAAGTAGAATACTGCTTTACATTGTGAAAGAAAAAAACCCATTAAATTTCAGTCAGTCGCTTAATTATAGAATATATGGTACATTATATAGATTTTTTGCACTACTTAATGCAAAACAGTTATTGATCGTTATGACATTGCCAGTTTAAAGATGTATACAGTGCACACATTATAATGCACGCAGTAAAACGGCGTTACCACATAAATAAAGGACTTGTATACTATAACAAATGGACGCCTTCAGCTTCAGTTAAAGCTTTGTTTCAAAAGCAGTTTGTGGCTGCCTGACTGATAAAAGTTACATTGAATGTTCTTCCAGATGATTAATAAACTTAAACATAATGGCATTATGGATGACATGCGTCGTTCGTTTTTCAAAATTTTAAAATATTGTAAATACAAAATAAAAATAAGTTCCCCATCTAAGCGTATTCCTTAAATACTCCAAAACGAACATGTATTTCGTCAAAGAATAAACCTACATTTGTTTTGACCACTATCTGTCTTTTGTACCTTTAAACTAGAAGAATCTTAATGTAATGGTCAAGTTCATAAAAAGGCTATATGATGCAACTGTTTTAGTAACGTTTACGTGCATTAACAATAACAAAAATCTACGAAACGAGACTGCTTGGTTGAAAGAAATGTATACATGTTCTGTCATCCGTCAGTGAGTTCAGCTAACCATCATTCTGTTAATTAATTATCACTTGTATGCTCAATACGCCTTCCGAACACGGATTTATATGTTGAATTGATAATGCTCGGGCCGCAGCTTAACTTTTACAGCATTGATTGGTTTTATTTCACGTGGAAGAAGTTATGAGCATGGTTAAAGTCAGGAAATCAGTTCCTTACTCTCAGATTTCTGTTCTAATGGACATCTTGATGACGAAAATGCAAACAAAAGTCCCATTGAAATCGGTACCAGTAATATCGTGTTAATCGATGCAGTAGACTTTGTTCGTACCAAACGTACTTAAATTAAAATATATATATCGCATCAAGCGCTTTCGAACATAAATATATGTAAATACATTTTATAGTAATTATAATTGACATCTCGCCAACTGTCAATCAAATCCTTATCTAAATATCGATCGACCAATCAGCCATCGATTAATCGGGCGCNGGGGGGGGGGGGTGCTTCGATAACTGTAAACCAGCTAAATCGGCTAAATATGTTAACTCACACACATCTAAAACATAAAAATAAATAGGAAAAGGAGTTTCTTTGAAACCCTTCAATATAACTGCCTTTTTAGTATTGCCGTTGTACCATACACTCTTTTAAACTATGAATTGAAGCGTTATATGGTAATAATCAATTAGCTTTCGTGAATAACATTTACCATCTTAATACATTTACCATCACATACACCTAATAGGTGTGTTAGCATGGCTGAGCAGCACATTTCATTTTCAATTTACAGATCGAGGAACGTTTCTGATTTGTATGACGTTTAAAGCTACAAGTTACAAGCATCATTGTATGCAGCGTAGCATACTATATCAAGCTCATATATTCCCTGAGTGTGTTTCAATATGTATACGGTAAGTTAAGAAGGAAACCCCAGAGGCAATACCAGGACAGTAACTATTGTGTACCATTCGACAGGTTTATGTTTATGTCATTGCATATAAATAAATGATACAACAAAACACTAATCAAACACGTAATGCAAACTGAGGTTACCGCATTTAACGTCAATGGTTTTAAATGATGACGGTCCTTTCAATAAGTACAGTTTACTAACAATACACGTATTCGTCAATAAACAATAACCAAACATCATTGTCATCGCTTGTTGACCAGATATCGAGATCAAGATACAATAAACTGAGACAATGATACCGTTCTTTTGTCGAAATAACGGACCAAATACGAGTGTTAACATCGCCGAAAAGAAGATAAGATTTAAGATAAGATTTCATATCTGTTTGAGACCAGCCTAATGCTTACAAAACTAAAATCGTTTGATCATTGTTAAGTATGCAACTGAAATCCCCCCAGTTAAATCATCCGATCAGATGTATTTGAATGCTTTTATACACAGACGCGTTCTGTTAATATTCGGTTAGGTAACAGTTGCGTGTTTAAGTCCGATAATATGGATGTTCGCATTTAAACCGTAGGTACCATTTTATCAAATGCTAACACTACCTTAACACAAGTACTGCTTTTTACTTCTACTACTACTAATAATAATATTATTACTATTACTTATTTACTGAATTACATAAGGATAACAATTACATATAGACACATATTAATTTTTTTCGTTTTGTATGTAATTTTATTTCAGAAATACAGAAAAAAATGTATATCAATTGGGATTTCATTCGATAAAAAATAGTCTTAGAAGCATTGCCTTCTACGCAAACTCAACTAAAGACCAGGTATTATTTAGTGTAACATATAATCGAACAAATCCAATCGTCTAAGCTTCATTTTCAAAGTACTAGTTCGCATTGCAAAACTTCCGAACTGATTGTTTTCTAAAGTAGAGGCAAGTGTTTATGGACCGGTATTTGGACAAAATGACGTCATTTATATAAATCAAATATTAAATATGACGTCATATTTCTTGTTATTAAAGTAAAATACTGCTATATATTGTAAAAGAAAACAACCCATTAAATTGCACAGTCAGTCGCTTAATTATAGAAGATATGATAAGTTATATAGTTGTATTGCACTACTTAATGCAAAACATTAATTGACTCACTAATTGTCATCACTTTATCCGAAAACGAAACATTTAGCGATCGTTATGATATTGACAGTTTAAAGCTGTATACAGTGCACCCATTATAATACACACAGTGAAACGGTGTTACCACAGAAATAAAGGACTTTTATACTATAACAAATGGACGCCTTCAGCTTCAGTTTAAGCTTCGTTTAAAAAACAGTTTGTGGCTGCCTGACTTATAAAAGTTACATTACATGTTCTTCCAGATGATAAATAAACTTATACCTAATAGCATTATGAATGACATGCGTCGTTAGTTTTTCAAAATTTAAAAATATGGTAAATACAAAACAAAAATAAGTTCTCCATCTAAGCTTATTCCTTAAATACACGTTTTCTCAAAACAAACATGTATTTCGTCAAAGAATAAACCTACATTTGTTTTGACGGATCTTAATGTGATGGTCAAGTTCATAAATAATATATGATGCAACTGTTTTAGTAACGATTACGTGCATTTACAACAACAAAAAAATACGAAACGAGACTGCATGATTGAAAGAAATTTATACATGTTCTGTCATCCGTCACTGAGTTTAGCTAACCATCATTCTGTTAATTATTTATCACTTATATGCTAAATACGCCTTCCGAACACGGATTTATATGTTGAATTGATAATGCTCGGTCCGCAGCTTAACTTGTACAGCATTGATTGATTTTATTTCACGTGGAAGAAGTAATGAGCATGATCAAAGTCAGTAAATCAGTTCCTTACTCTCAGATTTCTGTTCTCATGGACATCTTGATGACGAAAATGCAAACAAAAGTCCCATTGAACTCGGTACCAGTAATATCGTGTTAATCGAGTCAGTAGACTTTGTTCGTACCAAACGTACTTAAAATAAAATATTTCAATCGCTTCAAGCGCTTTCGAACATAAATATATGTAAATACATTTTTAGTCATTATAACAGTTGTCAGTGAAGTAAACCCTATTTATTTCAAACGAAGCAATAATTGTCTTAAATGCATTGATGTTTTGCGATTGCCTAAATGTTTTGAAAACTTTTAACAAAGTGTTTTCAGCATACCTTTGTCTAAAATTACTGCATTTTGCAATCACCTAACAGAAAGGCAAGCATTCTTTGTCGCAGTTACTCGCAAATCNCCGAAATGCCAGTTATAAAGCGCTATTTCGTGTCAAATACATGCGAAGAAAATGTTTCGTTAATATTTTCGTAAATAACATGGGTAAATACCAGTGTAGAAGTGTTAATTTATTGCTAAAACCACCATTTCACGTAGTAACAGGTTCGATTTCGGTAAGCGCGCAAGCGTTTAAGAGCGTGTTTAACGTACCGAAAAATCCGTTATAAATAGGTGATCCTCGATATAAACTAATCTTTTTTTGCATTTTGCAGAATAAATAAATGACACACACCCCTTTTACAAGTGTTATATGATGTGAAAAGGTCCATAAAAATCATCCGGAATATCGCGCAATCTATATGCATTCTATAGGAAAAGAAGCCAATTTGGTGTTAATTTGTCTAGGTTTCTTATCTGCTAGGCCACGTGATTAAGTGGGCGGAGCGATCATCGTCCAGGCGAGATGTCAATTGTTGTCAGTGAAGTAAACCCTATGTATTTCAAAAGAAGCTATGATCTTCTCAAATGCATTGATGTTTTGCGATTGCTTAAATGTTTTGAAAACTTTTAACATAGTGTTTTCAGCATACCTTTGTCTAACATGAGTGCATTTTGCAATTACCTTACAGAAAGGCAAGCATTCTTTATCGCAGTTACTCGCAAATCAACCACATATATGAATTAAGGGTCAAAGGTTATAATTCGATATCTAATGTCAACAAGATGTCTAGAACATTATGTGTTCAGCATGAATAGGGTTTTAAGATATTGACAGACTGACAATTCATTAAAATGGGAATGTAAAGCTTTTTAAATAGGTATAATAGTGTTTACAATAATTTAATGTTTTGGACAAAACAAAATTTCTGATCACCCTTAAATTGGTCTAGACAGTGATTCTAGTACGTGTAAACACTTCAGTGTTTCCACTTAAAGAGTGATTTAGTTATATTGTTATTTTCAACTAAGTACAAAGGAATTGTGCAACCTATTTTGCTACGCTTCAAATGCAAGGTGTTTTGTCAAATAAATAATCGTTAACATATTATATTTGTGACATCCGCAATTAATTGTAGAGCGAATTTCTAAGATAAATATAATAAATCAATAGTAATTGCAATATAATTTTCTGATGATCTAGGTAATCTAAAGCAATTTTTACGAACACTGTGGTGTCAGCCATGGAACTAAAAACAAAAGCTTACGGTGTGTCCACACGTGTTTTATACGACACACACTTGGTTGTTTATAATATTGCGTTGAACATATAATGGCCTTTAAAATGATTATATCAGTCTTCTCATACGTTTGATCTAGTACATTCAAACACGCACGAGTTATAAAATTATACAACCAGCCATTAATTACATGTACACATTTCATATTGATGATTCAAACCAAGTTAAGAACCGTCGTTTTAAATAATAACTTATACAGTTCATCACAGCATTAGATCATAAACCAAAATACAAAGAAAAAGAATAAATGAAACCTAGAACACAAAACAAAGATGGTTATAACCACATACAATCATTCTTATTCAATACAATCATATCTCACATCACGCAAAAAAAATAAAAAAAATATTGTCAATCCGTAATTAATTTTTCCAATGGCATGAAACATGGACGTGAATGCTGCATAGCTCAGTTTAAAAATGATCTGAAAATGGTATGTTCACATAAATGTTTAATTATGTAATTACCATCTCAACATTGTTAACTAGTTAGCGGTCATTGAATTGGCCAAACTTATTTACAACGTGTCATATACTGTGTTATATTTTGTTTTGGTGATTTCGCCGTAATTAATCCAGTAAAACAAATCTTCACAAACCCATACTATTTGTTTAAACACAGTCAACCTCATTTTTGATATCGAAGATAGTATCCGCAATCTAATTATTTAGCCGCAAAATAGACATACGATAGACGGTATGATGTCAGAGGTAAGAGACAACAACAAATACCGATTTGAGAGTTTATTTTTCGAAACTCGAAATTACTGACTCGTAACCGCTTAACAAAGGTGACCAATTTCTCTCCATGATTATTTGTTTTGGCCAATAGCCGCTTACGGCAGGTGACCATTTAACTCATATGTAATAAGTATTTATTACACCTAAGTTTAATGGTCACTTACACCATGTGCCTACTAAGTCAGTTTGGTCTGTTACATTATCTCAGACATGAACAGAACATCTTACCAAAATGTATTGTATTGAAAAGATATATTGACACTATTGTTATCATCAATTCTGAAAACGCTTTAAAGTCTTAAGGACATAAAGGAAAACACACCAGTTGCTTAAAAAAAAATCTTTTATATCCAAAACCTTACGTATATGGACGTAACTAAATGCGACATCGTATTTATATATATATTTTTTTATGTTATTAATAATATTATTTGTTAACGTTATTTTACGTTATGTTCTTTTTTGTCGTTAGATGATCTCCTCACCCATGTTGTGTATCATTTAGTTTGAAGTAAAGAATACAGGGTAGCAAACGACAAGCAATCAGACATGTGACAAAGATCAGTTTAAAGAGCAAATTAAACACTTAATCATTCTAAAAGAACTGAAATAATATTGTTAATAAATCAACACGAATACGGGTAAGGTAAATAGCAACCCTATTCCTTATAATTGCTTTCGGTTTTCGTTTATGTGCATTCGAAATGCGTTTAATTTAATAATTACTTAATAAAAAGGCGTTATATTTAATCATATAATACAATCTTGCGTTTTGTCGTGTTTGATCGATCTTGAATTGATTTAAGTTGCAGCTCGATGACAGTATATTAATTGATAATTACATCTAGTGATAAATAAAGTTAATGAGTTTAAAGATTTGGTAATTTGAAGCTATTGATTGTATACTCAATTTTAAATTCCTTTACAAATCATTAATAAGGCTTGTACATAATTAAGCCAATGGAGGCGTTTAAACGATAATTCCTGATTCTGTCTATGGCTGTTAATAACTTGTCAACATTTGTATTTAAACGGTTTGATGTGGTTTAATACGACACATCGTGTTGGTTTATAACACATAGTTTGTTCAAAATAATTACTGTGTTGAATGATATTTTATAGA
>VMBQ01000013.1:449402-524324 GCA_007657795.1 Dreissena rostriformis | reverse complement strand
AATCAACAAGCCATTGTCACGTCGTTTTTCTTTTTCAGGATGGGCCGATATCGGTTACAACTTTGTGATCGGACAGGACGGTGGGGTATACATTGGTCGAGGGTGGGATCGGGTCGGGGCCCACACATTGGGCTGGAATAATATATCCATTTCATTCGCATTCACGGGAAACTTCAATGAAAAACTGCCCACTGACGACTCCTTGAATGCTCTTGAGGCTGCGCTTGTCGTTGGTGTAAACCTCGGTAAACTCACGCCCGACTTTAAGCTTCACGGTCACAGGGACGCAAGGCCTACGGAGAGCCCGGGGCAGACGCTGTACGTTCTCATACGTAAACATGAACATTATGAGCCAATTGGACCGAATGATATTACTTTCTTTCCGAAATCTCGTGTATGACATTTTAATTGATGTCTAAATGTAATTCCTTGTCTTGCTTTTAGTATTTATGGACAATATTGCGTTTTTATGTCCACCAGTATATACTGGGGGACATATTGTTTTTGCCCTGTCTGTCTGTTGGTCTGTTGGTTGGTTGGTCTGTTTGCGCCAACTTTAACATTGGCCATAACTTTTTCAATATTGAAGATAGCAACTTGATATTTGGCATGCATGTGCACCTCATAGAGCTGCTCATTTTGAGTGGTGAAAGGTCAAGGTCAAGGTCATTCTTCAAGGTCAAAGGTCAAATTTATGGGTCAAAATCGCTCAAAAGTGGACATAGTGTTTCACAAACACATCTTGTTGTTATTAGCTGCTTAGCCTGAAAGACAAAGAACATGTTAAGACTGAATTGTATATGGCTCGTTGTTTTCCTCTCTCCCACAACATCGCTATATTATGTGTATGTTCATTTTATTGCATGACATTGGCCCTATGTGTTCGTTAATTATACCATAGAAATGTGAAATATGTATCTCAAATTAGTTTGTTATAACACTGATATCTTAAGAGTGCAAGTGGCTTTTTGCTAGTAACCAAGTATGTGTCGATAATAGTAGAGTAACATTCTCGTTATCTTTGTTAACTATAGCATGTGTATGTAATTGATTTTGACATTAATACGTATTGTGCAGATGGCATATGTTTTTTCTTGAGTAAGATAAGTAACATCGGATTTATTTGTTAATGTGGTTAAACTGTTCTGTTAAAATTGAAAAATATGCAATAAATTTGAATACCATATGAACATGAACATCTTTTATTGTTTTGTATAACTATAGTACAATTAAATTTTCAGAAATGACCTTGGTTATTTTTATATCATATTTATAATGGCGAATCATAAAGTGTGTCACCAACTGTACCTGTAACATGTCAGTTATAAGAAAATGAGTCGTGTTCTGAAAAAACTGGGCATAATGCATGTGCGTAAAGTGTCGTCCCAGATTAGCCTGTGCAGTCCGCACAGGCTAATCAGGGACGACACTTTCCGCCTAAATTGGATTTTTGCTAAGAAAAAACTTCATTTAAACGAAAAATGTCATAAAAGCGGAAAGTGTCTTCCCTGATTAGCCTGTGCGGACTGACTTTATCTTCAATTAATTAATAATTTAAACCTCGAAGATGAAAAAATAGATACATACTCGCATTTTATATTGCCTGATGGTTTTTCGTCGGATATTTTGATTTCTTTGGTCTTTGACAAAGAGACCAGTTATGAAAATCCATAATGAAAGCCTTGCATTATTTCAACTTTCAACAAACACGTTTTTTCCTAATATTCACCTTAAAATATAAAATCCCGATGAGAGAAGGAAACAGCGTGATAAATGAATGTATTTCGTAAGGATTAACATGTTTTTTGTCAAATTTTGTATGTTCTTTTTGACAATACTAGGCAAATGTTTCAAGGTCAGCTAAATAATACATAGTAAATATCGAATAATGGGACTTTGTCGATTCAGGAGGAAAACTTAATTAATCATTAAACATATTTAATATGAAAAACTACAACTTTAGAAACAATCTTAAAAAATTAAAAAAAAAATAAAATAAAAGCAACAACAACACACGATTAACAATACGCAATACAAGAGCAAAATATAGTACATTGTCCATTGTTAATTTAAAGAAAACAACGTGACTTCGCACATGAAAGAGTTTTTTAAACTCATTTAATTGTTAAATGCATTTACTACACAAATCTACAATGTTTGGAACAATCTTAAATACTTTTGAAATCAAGAAATGTAATCAACAACACTACACTAACGGTACAACAATTACAAAACGTTGATGTTTACTTTGAAATATTTTAACTCATTAACAGTACACAAACAATATATTAAAACATAGCAAAATACAGATTTTAGTACATTATATATATATTATAATGATTTCGTCGATTTCCGAGTTTTTGAAAGCTCATTTAATCATTTGATTATTAACAACACAACACTTCAACGTTTTAAACATCTTAGATAATTATATTAATCAAAAATACTAAACTAGCGATACAGCAATTACAAAAAGTTTACATTTTCTTTAAAATCTATTCACTCATTAACAAAACACAAACAACATATTTAATACAAGAGAAAACTATAGTATATAGTATATAGTTAATATCGAATAATGGGACTTAACCCATTCAGGAGTTGTGGAAAACTCATTCAATCATTTAATGTATTTACTACACAAAACTTCAATGTTTGAAACACTCTCCCATAATTATAAAATCAAATTAAAAATTAAAATCTACAATTTACCATCGCCATGATCCAAACATGGGTCTTTTTAGAGCAAACTCGATATTTCATGAAATATAAATACTACATGAAACAAGGCTTGTCACCATAGGATGACATATGCCCCCTTTTCCACATTTTTCTTAACTTAAACGCAAAGTGTTTTTCCAAAAAAATAAAATAAACCTAAACGCAAAGTGTGACGGAATTTTAGACAGACGGACAGTGCGATCACTATTTTCACACCTTCGGGACCATAAAAAGGTTCACGGAAACGACACATATGTCGTAAACCATTGGTTTGTTGCAGGTCACCAGACTCACTTTAGAAAAATTACCCGAAACTCTTAACTGTTATTTGTGATATGAATATATTTATATTGTTTTAGGATTTTTCAAAAACATGGCTTTTATTGATTTATTAAATACCATGTTTATAATGAATGTGAAATGTTATTTCCCAAGTTTTGTTTTCGTTCCAGAATTGTTACTTTGACCAGTCACTGTATATTAAAATACTGTATAACACCTTACACTACCTTCCCTACTGTTAGCAACACAACCTTAACAACCACATGGGTTCACCTTTCACAAAACTTAAAACAAAGTCAACTTCACAGATAAAATTTTGTTCAATATTTTTCGCCTTCTCAAGCTTGAGAATAATCTGTTAACGTCCTCTCGGAATTTTTTACCACTCAAAATATACACGTAAAAGTTAAGAGCGCGATATAGGTACATAAGGTAGATACTTGCGTATCTGATGGTCCACTCTTGATTGTCATTTACCTGAACGCTCTGTAAATAACTATACGAAATCACATTGAATACCCTGAACGAAATGTTTGTTATAAGAAATGTAAAATTTGCCATTAGAAGATTTGTCGTCGCTGAACGGGTCTTGGCGGATTTTGTTTGTCTCTGTCCGAACGATTCGCGCAGTTTAATCCATATTACGAAACTCGCTGTAATTATGGTAATGAATGGTATACATGTAAAACATACCAAGTCAGAAATATCATAGAATAAACTCCATTTATCACTTCTTGGTACCACCTCCCAAGAGATTACAAAATCAACAAATTCAACTGCGAGGAAATGTCGCAGGTATTGTAGCACCGCAATAGCGATAGATGTCTCCACAAGTATCACCCTTGGCACAGTCACCAACTCTTTAACTTTAAACGGCATCGTAACACTTAAAAATCTCTCTGCAGTTATGACCACCTGTACACGTCGACAGTGCGGAAATCGTATCAAAACAGTATTTATGATATTGGATGAAGATCGTTGAACGTTGGCGATATTTCCGCGCCACGGCACTAAATCGAAAAATGATTTGGAACAGCGGACCAATACAGGTCGCTAACATATCTGTGTCTGCAAGTATTCCAAACAAAATACTGGTTGTAGTTAGTGTGTTCCTTGCAACAACTATCACTATTAGCAAATTGCCGAAAATCGAAGACGCTACTATCATCATTGCGAGGAAAATCATCACTTCTCTCATTGTATTTATCTCGTTTGCGTAACTTTCCCTTAACCCATTTATGCCTAGTAGACTCTCCCATCCTTCGAAATTAGATCAATTCATTTCCAAAATTATGGATGTCTGGTATATTTATTTCTATATTTAGAATATTTCGTACAGAAATTCCTTTAAGCAAACAGCGCAGACCCTGATAAGACGCCGCATCATGCGGCGTCTCATCTGGGTCTTCGCTGTTTGTCTAGGCCTTTTTTCTAGACGCTACGCATAAATGGGTTAAGTCTTCTAAGATATGCATTTGATCAAATGTCTTGAAGCAAATGAATGAACTACATCCGAACAAACTATATGACTTTCGATGTGTCCACATATTTATATCGAACTGAGTAATGATTAACTGATTAACATGAATTGATGATTATTAAATGGTGAAAGGAATACATCCGCTGTAAATCATTAGCGAAATCGGTAAAGTCATAAGTGGATTGATAATCCACAGGAACGTGTCCTCATATCTTGCCGTCGTACATACGCGGACATGATACCTTTGAACAAATATAAATAATATTTCAAAAAAATTAAATGAATAATTATCGTTGAATAGCTTTTAAAACATTACATTTCTACATAATCAAGTGAAAAAAGGATAAATGATAAATGTTGCTTTGTTGATAATGGTGTTAGTGCAAAACATATTTAATGACTGTGCTGTCCCTTTAATTACACAGTTTTATTAATAAAAAGATAAAACAGAAAACCACAAAAAAAACTATCTAAATTTAACATCATTAACGTACTTTGATATGTCCTGATTACTATATGCGGTGTTTTATAAAATTATATTCGTGAAAGAACAATTCTATCTCAGTGTTACCACTGAGTTTAAATATCAGCAAAATTGGGAAATGTTTCCATCAGTTATGCCGGTCAGTAGCTTTTTCTGACAATGAAAGAAGTGTTCAGAATATTCACAACATTGTTTTCACCCTTAACCAATAAACTATCGTTTTGCTAAGATACACGCACACAATATGAATTTTTACAACTATAGTTATTTATGACGGTGTTTAGCACATATTTTGATGACGTTTTCGTACACAAACGTATCATGTTAAAGCTTGCATGTGCCTACGTTTGCTTATTTATTAAAATGAAGCCGAGAATAAAAAGAAAATGAGCCGTTTTCGGTGTATGATTGAATATTTTTTCACTGGTTGTAAGAGAAAATGTATATGTTCACTCGCGGCTACCGTAACCACTCATAAGAAAGACAGTTGAGGCTTTTCATCGATGTCCTCGAAAGAAGATTCATAACAGGCCTCAATGATTGGAAATACGTTAATAATAACAGGTCCGAACCATCTATTCCGATCTCCAGTATACTCAGTAAAAGCAAACATTAATGGGATCTTTATAAAAATAATATACGAATATTAAGTGCAATTTTAATAATTAAATTGTTTACATTAAATTATTTATTTGACGATAACGTTTTCATCCGATTTCTATTTATTTAGAAGAAGACATTCGGGAAACACAAAATAAATAAGTATAATACATCATGCCCTCATTTAAGTCGCGTTCTGAGAAAACTGGGCAAAATGCATGTGCGTAAAGTGTCGTCCCAGATTAGCCTGTGCAGTTCGCACAGGCTAATCCGGGACGACACTTTCCGCCTAAACTGGATTTTCGCTAAGAAGAGACATCATTTAAACGATAAAATTCCATAAAAGCGGAAACTGTCGTCCCTGATTAGCCTGTGCGGACTGCAAAGGGTAATCTGGGATGACAATTTACGCACAAGCATTATGCCCAGTTTTCTCAGAACACGACACATTTAATAGGAGTTCAGCGTGTAAACGTCTTGTGCATCTATGTAGAATTGGCACATTATGAACGTGATTTTTGATATCCTTAATGTTAAGTATAATGTAAATAAGAAATATCTTATTTTTATACAATCGTCGTAGAAATGTATAAAATTATGTTATGCCACAAATAAACAAAAGCAAGATGATCGGTAACGTGATTACTAGGACCCACTTTTATACTATATACACATAAAGCGTGTCACAAAATGACGAAGATTTCAATCGACGCCGCTTGTCGAAGTATGCAGCATTTGGATAAAAATTATTCCTTTGGGTGAGGCAAGTGTAAATCACAGGGGCTTGTATCAATTATACCCGTGGGGCGAGGCCAGTTTTAATCACAGGGGCTGGTATTAAATTATACCCTTGGGGCGAGGCCAGTTTAAATCACATGGGCTAGTATCAATTATACCCTTGGGGCGAGGCCAGTTTAAATAACATGGGCTGGTATCAATTATACGCTTGAGGCGAGGCCAGTTTAAATAACATGGGCTGGTATCAATTATACCCTTGGTGCGAAGCCAGTTTTAATCACATGGGCTGGTATCAATTATACCCTTGGGGCGAGGCAAGTTTTAATCATATGGGCTGGTATCAATTTTACCCTTGGGGCGAGGCCAGTTTAAATCATATGGGCTGGTATCAATTATACCCTTGGGGCGAGGCCAGTTTAAATCATATGGGCTGGTATCAATTATACTCTTGGGGCGAGGCAAGTTTTAATCACAGGAGCTGGTATCCCAGGGCGTGGCCAGGTTTGACCCCAGGGGTATTTTTTTTGGAAATCTATGTTGAAAACTACTATGCCATGCTACAAATCATTTGCTTTATTAGATATAGCTGAGAATGACATATGTCAATAATATCAATAATACATTATTTTTAGAAATTTAAATTCATATTTTCATATTAGATTTAAGAAAATTAGGTAAATATATGTAAAGCTTATTTTACATGAGCTGCGTTTGGCATTTAGTAGTCATATATCATGAACTATAAAACGTCAGTTAGAAAAAGGGGTATTAAACCAATATTTTGGCACTAAATAAATTATAGTTTATTAAAACAGCATCAGGCAAATAGCGTATAGTAAATTGGGCCATAGTTTACTGTACAAATACGCAAATAATGTTAATTATAAGGAAAACGATACTTCAACTTGGCAAACTCTCATTTCCAAATGATCTGTATTAATCTAAATTAATCTCTAAATTTATATTTATTATGACGCAAATGAAGTCACTGGGGATAGCAATCAAGTTTTCGCGCTATTGAAAGCGTTTGAAGACTCAGTGATTGTCAAAGATTATAACTGGAAATAAGCCATTTTAAGGTTTAATATATTGACAAGAATTATTAAATTGTGTATTAATTTAAAACTTCAAAGCAGCAAGGGCCTTTGTGTGCCATTCGTATATGAACAAGAAATATCTTAATAGATCTGTTATTGCGCTTTTATTAATTGCTTTCACATTCCAATAAAACTCCATTAGACAGAAATGTCTAATGGAGTTTTATTGGAATGTGAAAGCAATTAATAACTTAATGGCTTTATAGAAATTTTGAAAGACAGAAATGTCTTTCAACATTTCTATAAAGCCATTAAGTTGGTCATCAATTGAGAGTCATACTTCAGATATTTATATCTAGTCAAGATGGCCGCCAAGATGATCATAAATAAGTTTTGGCGGCCATCTTGAAAAAAACAACTTTTCGGAGGCCCGATTTTGGTAAACTTTTGAAATGCAACTAAAGACCTTCTTCTCTACCAGATCATTTAAAATACTATTTGTAGCACCTTTTGGTGGTTGATAGTGTATTTATCATATAATGACCCGACTAATCTGAACAATCAGGTATTAGTTATAAACAAATATCAAAGTTAACATTGATTTACCCATGTTATTTAATTTAATGTATGTAGTGTGAGAAGTAAACTCTGCTTAAGATGTATGTATGTGTATATGTAAGTTAAACACACTCTTATGAACGAAGCTATGAAAATATAACAGCAAATGAATACAGTTTTCATATCTACACGTGCGATTGCACACAAACAATACTGACGTTATGACCGACATATGAAAAAAGCAATCCAAATATGTACATTTAAATTCAGTATTGTTTAGAATACGTGTCCTGTACCAGATTATATATGTTCTTTTTTATTTTTATTTAAATAAACGTGTTTTATACTTTTTTTTATTACTTATATCATGAAGTCTAAAATGCGGGCCGAAGCAAAAATTTCAAACGTATTTGCCCATTTTTTATTCGAAATCAAGATCTTGATTGGTACTCGATGTTTAGTTATTTTCTTAAAATGAAATCGTTTTCTTGAATCAAATGCGTTTTAACTCATCACAGTTATTTACTTTACGCGAAAGAAGCACCCTGAAATGTAAGCTATAAGCGTTATCAGCTATATCTCATTAATGATATTGGTGGTTCATATGTAACATATGTATATGCAACTAGATCTACGTCAAAATGTCTCAGTATGTGAGGTCAACAACAAAAGGCATAACACCGACTTAAATGAATCACTAGATGCCCCGTTTTATACTAAAAAGTTATGGTAAACAATTGCGTGTAACAACACCATACATCTTTAACGACTACATATATCAAAATAAAAATTCCAAAATTTCTCAAGGGTACTTATAATCAGTCAATCACCAAGCATACCCTATGACTGCAACCAGCATTAAAGCAGAATTAATCACGTTAACGTTTGCAAGCAAAACGTCATATATCTATGTCATATCTCTATATCTTCCGTAGATATTCAATTACAACTATATGTATGTCTTTTATGTCATTCTTTGGGGATAATGACCAAGTGCCACATCTATGACCAACAATTTAGGAGAAGTGTGCCCCGTCTGTGCTAAGAAAACTCATGTTATCATTTGCTCGCAATATCTTCATATTTCTTTATAATCCAAAGACATTCAATTAAAATATGCCTTTCTGGTCATTATACAAAAGGATTTCATGTTAGCAGAATAACGCCTTTTTTGTCTTTAGAAAAAAGGTTAATGTTTGCGAGTTTATGCGCCTGAAACGAGGGCTTGGTTTTCAAATTACCTAAAACAAAATAAAAAGACAGTTGCAATAGCTATTGTATCTCTTCCTTATGCTTAATTCCGTGTCTTTGTTAATACGTTATCCAGTCGTTAAGCTCCAAACCGCAACATTCTTGTTAAGTACAATGTTAAAAGTAAAGAAAGTCAACAAGCTAAATATTCAAACAATTGTCGAAAAGCCAAATTGGTTATAATTTTGTTTTAACCCATTTATGCTTAGTGGACTCTCCCATCCTTCTTAATTGGATCAATTTATTTCCAAAATTAGGGATGTCTAGTATATTTATTTCTATATTTAGCATATTTTGTTTACAGAAATTCCTTTAAGCAAACAGTGCAGACCCTGATGAGACGCCGATTTATGCGGCGTTTCATCAGGGTCTGCGCTGTTTGCCGAGGCCTTTTTTCTAGACGCTAGGCATATATGGGTTAATGCGACAGGTTCCACATGCGGATTTTAATAGACAGTGCAAACAATCTTTGGTACTCATCACAAATGACAGGTTTTAATCAAGACATGAAGTTGGACATATATGAGTGGCTAGAGTACATGCAACATTTCAATGGAATTATAAAACTTATTGACTTTTGATCGGCTACATAAAGTAGCATCGCTGAGTTTAAGCCGTTGCTCTATTCATAGGTGTTGAATGTATGCACCAAGCACCATGGACTCCAAAGACGTCTACTGTATTTATAACAGTGTAGTCCGTATCGCTAGCAACTACCGAGAGACGGGTTCCCCACCTTTGGAACAATAAACTAATAAACTCATGTATTTACATGGCGAGAATATGGCAGCGCGTTATATAATAAATAAAGTTTCTTGTACATTGCACTAGATTCTTTAAGGCGTGTGTGTTGATTCTGAACTGGTATGATTCCCGTTTTAAAGCAATGTTCAATGAGAATACATACAACATACAATATGACGCTTACATGAACAGAATGGTGTTAATTGATTGCCGGATAATATGACCAAAAGTTGATTTGTGTAATTATAAGGCATATTAAGTCAAATGTGTAGCATTTGACCTCATTGTGTTACCTTTACCTTGACCCTAGAGACCTCAGTATTAACAGGCATTAACAGTATCACAGAAGGGGACCTAGGCAGAGATGTACAGTATAGTAACGCATAATGTTCAAACACAAAGCGTTCGTATACATCACATAGGAACTTCTGCGATAACTTTCGTTTCCGATTTTTGTGTACTGCTATCCCAGCTTCTACGCAGATATTGGGTCAATATGAAACTTTCCTATCAAAGTCTCATAAATATAACTTTTTCAACCAGTATTAATATTTTGTGAGGATATCAAACGTAGAAATAAATCTACCCAATGTATAATAACTTCATGTATCCTGCAGGAGATTTGACGGCATCTTCAAAAAGCAAAAACACCACGTGACTTGCCTTTCGCCCCAGATATGCTACCCCTGATAGAAAAACCCTATGGACCTTATTTACTTTCTTGGTTCCATCGTGTGGGCGGCCGCTCTGTTCATGTTTTGTGGTTTTTTACGTAAAAGTAAAGTGCTTACAACCAGCGAGATAGTCTTCGACCCAGAGAAACACTAGAGGCGTTGTGATGGTATTAATTATACATGGAGACGTTGATTCATGGAGTAAACAAACAAACCAGTTGGCGTCCCGGACTTTCGAAATTCCACCCCGCACTTGCGCGGCCATAACTTTGCCCTGTGAAGGCCTTCTTCAAAGCAATACGACTGGGGCACCCACGTTGGAGACCTACGTTCCCTTCTAAAATCAAGATTGCAAGACGCAAACTCACGAGCGAACGTTTTATGAACAGTATTTGATACTTTTTATTAATGTGGGGATAGCTACATTTTATTTCCATATAGGACTTCTGATTGTATGAATTAGTTTAGCGACTGTCGCTCGCAGTGTTAACAGGACTAGATTTCAAACGATGAGAAAACACTCTATACCATAATTCAAAATATGCAACGCGCAATCCCCTTTAGTGATGGAACTCGGATGGAGTGTGTTAACTCCCTTACTTGAATATATTGACTCAATATCTTGATCATTTCACGTCGTCTACAAGCCACAAAACACTCAATCAGACGCGAGTGGTACTCGTTTCATATATACAGTTGTCTGACGCATTGATAGACGCACTCGTATTTGTCTGCTCAAGAATCAAGGCTCTCTTTGATGTTTATAATTGAGATCATGCATTCAATCGTTCAATTTTCTTCATGTCGGAAGCAAGAGGACCCTCGTGGATTGACGACGTTTTCACTCATTAATATATCTGCGTAGCAATGGTTGAGTCAGATAATGTATTAATGATTCTTTAAAAGACGCGCTTTCTTTGGTGTGTTTCAAATTGATTTATTTTATATCGATTGCAGCGAAAGTCAATTGTCCTTTAGCGACACACTGGAGTCCCTGTAGGCGCGGATGCAGAAAACAAGCTTTTCTAGCAATTCATATCACAGGTGTTGGGCGAGTGACCAAGTCACTTCAACACTTTCAATATGCCATGAAACAACATTTTTCATCATTTTGACAATAAAACATTCTGATATTATATATATAATCAAAAACCATTTATGCGTATAATGGGTTAACATGTTGATGTAGGTGATTTTCCTGTGTCAAGAGATACCTACCTTGTATATATATATATATTATATCAGAATTATTTTATTTTTGTCAAAATGATGAACAATATTGTTTTATGACATATTGATAGTGTTAAAGTGACTTGACCACGCGCCCAACACCTGTGATTCATATAGCAACGTCTTTTTGTACGTACCAGCAAAAGATGTTGGCTCTATATTTTAACGAATCTATATTTTAAACGATATTACCCATGGCTGTATTGCTTTGGGAAGGTTTTCACGATGTCGGTTGACTTACCGTGGATTGTATCGCAGACGTCCTTGGACATTGCGTCGTCGATCAAGTTGCTAAGCAACATGTCCGCATAAGGAAGTGAAGCTCGTCGATGATGTAATTGGTCGGCTGGACGTGCAGACCTGGTACAACTGTTACCTTGAAATCTTGCTTGGACGACTTCAACGACTGTGCCATTACCATCATGTCTTCATTCGTCCCGAACATGACTGGCGTATGGTAACGATCCTCGTTATGTGCCATCTCCCCTGTCTTTTTTAACATCTGTAAAATAAAAACCAGTTTAGTTAAACGTGATAACGTTTGATCATAAGATATGTTACAAACATAAAAATAACTTATATTCACGGTTGCAAATCAGTTGTTATTTGTACAAAAATCAAGTTATATTTATATTGGTTTACTATGCCCCCTTCCGTCCACCTAAAGGGACATATGGCATGTTTTTGAAAACTCTTATTAAACTGTAACTGTGATAATGATTCCGCCAGAACGGTGAACGACATAGTCAAGAAATTTAAGACTCAACTCATTTTCGCCCCATCACCTGAAACTTTCACTGTTACAAGCTCGTTTACATTAATTTGGTTTGAGTCCAACAGTCTAGAAACATTGCGGGTCAGCTTCTCAGTAAAACTCACATGTGCACCAGTGAACAGTCCAGGGTTTAGTTTTATTTCATGCGCTGAGTTAATTTCATTTCGGCATGCGACTAGGAGCAATTTGTGTGGCATTTCCGGAATACATGAAGTTAACTGATGGTACAACTTATCCGAAATCGTGTTGGTGTCATAAATGTTCAGTACATTGTTTTACATGGTCTCTTAAATTTGTGCAAAGATCTCTCAATTAATATTGCATTGGCTTAAACATGATAGCTTGCTTAGCTGACAGAATGTTAAACTAGGCGCCAATAGGTGTCAAAAGATCTGTATAAATGAAATATGTATAATACAAAACGTTTCTGCAATATTGCAAACAGATTTCCCTAATGATTCACGCCGTATTTAGTCCTTTTATCATTTAATAACCATCGATTCATTTCAAGCATTGAATCATGACTCAGTTAGGTATAAATACGTGGGCATATCACGAGTGATATTGTTAGTTCGGTGTAGTTTCATTCATTCGGTTCAAGAATTTTGATGAAATGAATATCTCAAAAAACGCCACGGAAGCTGTCAGCGACATAAACCAGAATAATCATATAAGAGAAGTGTTTACCTTCCTCTTAATGCCGCTAGTAGCGTCGTCGATTTTCGGCAATTTGCTAATAATAATAGTGGTTGCGAGGGACAAACTAACTACAACCAGCATGTTGTTTGGAATACTTGCCTGTTCAGATATGTTAGCGGTCTTTATTGGTCCGCTGTTACAAATCATTGATCAATTTAGTGTCGCGGAGAGGGATAATTTACGTTCATTGGATGTCGTCTGGTATTTTATTTTTTTATATAACACGAGTGCTTCATTGTCGATGTGGACACTGGTGGTCATAACTGCAGAGAGATTTTTAAGTGTTACGATGCCGTTTGAAGTTAAACAGTTGCTGACGGTGCCGAGGGTGATACTCGTGGAGATTGTGACATCTATAGCTGTTGCGGGGGTACAATACCTGCGACATTTCTTCGCAGTCGAATGGTTTGCATATGAATATAAAGAAGTGATTTTTTTGGAGGTGATACCAAGAAGTTATACATGGAATTTATTCTATGATATTTCTGACTCGGTATGTTTTGCAGGTGTACCATTCATTGTCATAATATCAGCGAGTTTCGTAATATGGACTAAGCTTCGCAAATCGCTTGGACAGAGACAAAACCAATCCGATAGGATCCGTTCAGTGACGACAAATCTACTAATGGCAAATTTTACATTTCTTATAACAAATATGCCTTTCAGGATAATCAATATGATTTTGTATTATTATTCTGGGAGCGTTTCGTTAAATGGGTTTCAAGAGATGACTATCCGATACGCAAGTGTCTACCTTCTGTACCTCAATCACGCTCTTAACTTTTATTACGTTTATATTTTGAGCGGCCAGAAATTCCGAGAGGACGTTAACAGGTTATTCTCGAGCTTGACAATGCGTTGAATATAAAAACCGGTTTTTTGCTGATGTTGTTTTCGTTTCCTATTTTGTAAAGGGCGTAACAATATGTGTGTTACAGGCTGCGTGGCTAACAGAAGGGTAGGTAAAGTCGGATGTTATTAATTATTTTAGAATGCAGTGACTGGTCTAAATAACGAGTTTTATACGAACCAAATATTTTAAACTTCGGCAATAACATTTAATATTCATTATAAAACGTTATTTAATGAATCAATAAAATACAGCTACTTTATCGAAATAAAATCATAACAGTCCTCAAACAACATATAACTATTCATATCATTAAAACAGTTCATAGGTTCTGGTATGTGTCTAGGGTAAGTCTGTTGACCGATCACAAACCTATTGTTACGACCTGAGTAGGTCTGGTGACCTATAACAAACCTATTGTTACGACCTGCGACCTGAGTGAGTCTGTTGACCTATAACAAACCTATTGTTACGACCTGAGTGAGTCTGGTGACCTATAACAAACCTTTTGTTAGGACCTGAGTAATTTGGGTGACCTATAACAAACCTATTGGTACGACCTGAGTAGGTCGGGTGACCTACAACAAACATATTGTTACGACCTCAGTAAGTATGGTGACCTATAACAAACCTATTGTTAACGTCCTATGTGTTGTTTGCGTAAATCTATTCTCATGTAGCATTTTAGTTTAATGGCGTATCGTAGATTGGGCTCTCAAATGACCCGTGTTTGGATCATGGCGATGGTGAATTGTAAATTTGAACCTTGTACTTGATTTTGTAAAAAAATGAGATTGTTAAAAAAAATGATTTAAGTGTAGTAAATGCATTTTTTGATTAAGTGAGTTTGCAAAAACACCTTAATCGGTGAAGTCTTTTTTTTCGTTATCTATAAACTATATACAATTTTTTTGTCTTGTATACCTATGCGTTGTTTGCGTAAATCTATTCTCATGTAGTATTTAAGTTTCATGGCGTATCGTAGATTGGGCTGTCAAATGACCCGTGTTTGGATCATGGCGATGGTGAATTGTTAATTTGAACCTTGTACTTGATTTTGTAAATATTTAAGATTGTTCAAAAAAATGTATTTTAGTGTAGTGTATGCATTTTTTTTATTATGTGAGTTTGCAAAAACACCTTAATCGGTGAAGTACTTTTTTATTATCTATTTAACTATATTAAAAAAAAATCTTGTATTAAATGTGTTGCTTGCACCGGTATATAGATAATTAGTGAACAACATATTAAAAAGTAACATCATTTTTGTGTAATTGTTGTACCGCTGGTGTTTTGTTGTTGCTTACGAATAAACACGGATTATAAGCTGTTGCCTGTTTACTTTTACTAGACATCGTGCTCTCTGTAACGCAATGTTTTTCGAGAGGTCCTTAAAATTTTCAGATGTTTTTCAGTCAGATCAGAAAATCCGTGTCGGATAAATGTGCATATGGCGCTATAAAATAAAATGTATCAACTTTGTAAAGAAAGAAGATTTAAACATGTCGAATTCGTTTGAACGGGTCTAAGAGAAGTATGTTATTGGTGCTAACAACGTCAACGTTTTCACGGAGATATGTACAATATACACTTAATTTGGTAAATGTAGATGACATCAGCTTAAGGATGAAAGCGTAGCGATTTAAGCATTAAATATAATTGTTTCCCACGTGATGTCATGTTAGTTTATTGATAACATAGCCTGGCGAAGTTCATAGTAACAGTCAAAAGTTCTTTTTATTGTTTGGCCATTGCCTGTTGTGTATATTTACTTCACAATTAATACACATTACAACTTTAACAAAGCTATTTTAGATAATTAAATTACTGTTACTTTATCGACATGATAACATGAAACGTTCACTAATAAGTAGTACAATTCTTGTTTGCACTAGCTTTGTACGCCCTCGACCACTCACTGTCTCGTTCAGACACATAGACGAACATATGAACAAAAAACTATAATTGAATATGTAAAAAATAATGTTACATTAAAACATTGTTTAATCAGCAATTTGTAAATATCAGCAAACATATTGTTTCATGTACTTGCAATTTGCCTGCCTAAAAACATGCCGTAAATTATAAACAAGCTAATCACATAAACGCAGAACATAAAAATAATACGTGGATACATAAATAATATGCAAAGATGCTTTAGTAAGTTGCAGTTCTTTACCCTAATCGATTATCGAACAACATGTATTTATGTTAATATGTACTCACTAAAACATGCCATTCGATACGAGTAAAAGATGATAATTAATAATGCTTTTATGTCATATCGATGAGGAACTATATTGTTGAATTTCGAAATTGTCTCAACAGACAGTCATGACATTGGCGCCGACAATTGCTGTGCAAGTGTCTCTTTTCAATAAAAGGAATAATTGTACCTCCCATGTCGATAAATAGGTGGCCTATTCGCTGGTAAATTCAATGACCTTCCATCATGCTTGTCAATATTATGAGGAAATTAGACACCCAGAATTAACGGCCCATGTGACATTAGTTATGCCAATAAATGTTGATAAGCGATACAGATAATGGCCTCCCCATAGTGTTTGATACCAATACCCCTTACATATATTATATTAAGGATTCGATACAAATGCTTGGTATCAGAGAAATGTGAGCAGTCAGAGAATATACAAACAAAATATTATATTTGACCTGTACACATATTCGCCATGTTAAAGACGTGTCATAGATTACTAAAAAATATCGTTATACAATACAAACAAGCTAAACAATCGATACGAATAAAACATTTGTTCATATGTTTTTGAATGTGTTTGGGGGAGGGTGGTAACGGGTACCATGTATAATACTGATTAAACCATAGCACNATTTCCGACATTTTTTGACATGTTGTACCAGCTTTAAAAATTAACTTTGTTAACGCTCCATTCAAATTTTAATCTCTGTTTTTAAATGCATAAATGCATACTTATAACTAAAATATAATAATAAAGCTTTCTGGAAGATTGTGTGCTTAAATGGTGCCTCTGTGGTCAGATGTATTAACGTTATACATTAAAATTATTTAATTTTGAAAATGCTTTTCTACATTTAAGATCAAATGTGCACTTCACATGAACTTCTAGTTTAAATAGCTTACAAGTTTTTTTTCATTTCTATTTGGAGTAGCATAGTAATGCACTAAGTTATTTATTTTTAAAGCCACGGGCTAATCGATATATGCCGATTTTTATGATATGTTTCGTTTAAAGAAAGTCTCTTCTTAGCAAAAATTCAGTTTAGGCGGAAAGTGTCGTCCCTGATTAGCTTTCGTACTGTTCAGGCTAATCTGGGACGACACTTAACGCACATGCATTAAACCCCCTTTTCACAGAGCGAGACTCAATTCTAGTGTAGACATTGATTTTAAGAAACAACAAGGGAGACAATAACTCATACACTGACTTAGTTAGGTATTAACCAGTTATCTATATTCGAAAAAAGATCTTAACATAAAACGTCAATTAAAAACAACAAATAAATAAATAAAACAAAATGTGGATTTCCTTTGGAATCCTATCTGTTGTTTCTGACTATTAATTGCTTAAAAAACGCACAACGATATCCCAAATTATTTTAGTAGATTCATCAATCTGAAATGTTCACATCTACGAGTTACTTTTTAATGTTTTGGTTGTTGTTGTTTTGTAAGATCTTGTAATTTGGCGATGTGGTCGTAAGCCAGTGCATGAAAGAAGTCCAACACAAACTTAAACTCTCATGCGCAAGTCGAAAAGCAATCTCGGGTCGTCCACTTTTGCATCAAAATGCAAACTTGAGTTAGATAATGTCAAGATAAAGATTCTGATCAAGTTTCATCAAGGCCATGTTATAAATGTGGCCTCTATAGTGGTAACAAGGTTTTGCTAAAATTTTACCTTGTGATCTACCTTTTGGATTCGTTTGATCCAGATTCAAACTCAGTCTAGATTTTGTCAAGAAAACATTCTGACCAAGTTTCATGAAGAATGATAAATAAGTGTTGCCTCTAGATTGGTAAAAAGAGTTTCTTCAGATTTGATATCGTGACCTAGGTTTTGGGAAAATGTGATTCGGATACAAACTCGGCTTCGATATTGTCAATATAAACAATCTAACCAGTTTCATCGAGATTTACTCATAAGTAAGGAGTGATAAATGTGGCTTGTATAGTGGTAACACGGTTTTAAAAGTTTTAACCTGGTGACCTAGGTTTTGACGCACGTTATCCAGATTTTAACTCGGCCATGATATTGTCAGGAAAAACATTCTAACCAAGTTTTCTTTTATTAAGTGGTAAATTTGACCTCTAGAGTGGTAACAAGGTTTTCCCACGATTTGACCTGGTGACCTAGTTTTCGACAAAACTTTATAAAGATTGAGTCACCAATGTTGTCACACGTCAAAAAAAGCATTTGTTTCATATAAAAAGGGTATATTTGTGTAAAACTCTGCCAAAAAAAGTATAGAGGCACGCAATATTACGAGCTGGTCAATATATGTGTAACCTTTAGTCCCCTAACAGTGAATTCCACTTGATGAACATATTTGATTTTCTAATTCAAGTAGACAGAATGATTAATAAGCATATCATAAAGTGATATAAGAACATTGAAAACAAATAACGGTTTAAACCGAATGGTCTTTTTATGCCCCCTTCTTCGAAGAAGAGGGGATATATTGTTTTGGCCTGTCTGTCTGTCATTCTGTCCAAAAACTTTAACCTTGGTCATAACTTTTGCAATATTGATGATAGCAACTTCATATTTGGCATGCATGTGTATCTCATAGAGCTGAATATTTTGAGTGGTGAAAGGTCAAGGTCATCCTTGAAGGTCAAAGGTCAAATATATGGGGGGGGCATAGTGTTTCTCAAACACATCACTTGTCTCTATAATATTTTTATCAAACCATTTTCTATAAATACTTATTTTAACAAGTATCTTTTCAAGATGTTCTCATTTATTAACATACTGAATAATATTTATTTATAAGTAACCCGTTATAGACAAGGAAATACCAGTTGAATAAATACCAATAACAGGGAAGTAACTCCTGATAAACTGAAATATCCATCCTCTTGTCTATGTATCCTCTTTTCCTATATATTCGGCTTCTTAAGAGTTCATTTGACTTTTCTACTAGACGAAAATATGTTCAAAGCAAGTGAGACATTTAATTAGGAATTTTAATATATTCACCACAAAATTATGGCAAAATAATTTACAAAGCATGTTTTTCCTTAGTTACAGGCCAATTCTAGGAAGAAACCCTAGCAACTCTGATTTTTTGGTATCTTACCTATCGATCTGTTCGGTCACAAGTTTATTGGAAAACATTAAAGTTTGAAGTAATTTTGATATTCGTCATTATATAAATATTCTTATAGACTAATTAACATAAAAATAATGTTTAAAAGTGAATATTTTTAGAATTATTGGCATTTACACAGCTAAATTTAATTGCTCAAACAAAATCTAAAATTCACAAGGTTTTTCACCAAAATACAACATTAATGGGATAACATTTTCTAAATTAGGATAAATAACTCAAGTTTTATAAGACAGTGAATAAAGGTGAAATAATTAACGTTATTATGCCTTTACCCACTAAGGAAAGTCATCCCTTATAATTATGCTTGGACCATAAATATCATACAACCCGTTGTGCTATTCAAATATATTCCTAATACAGGGACATTATATTCATAATGACAAATAAAGGCCTTAATATCACTCAAAGGGCAAAGTGCGTCATTTAATAAATAAGCAAGCTCTCATTTCCAAATGATCTGTATTAATCTAATTAAATCTCTAAATTAATATATATAATGAAGCAAATGAAGACACTGGGGATAGCAATCAAGTTTTCGCGCTATTGAAAACGTTTGAAGACTCAATGATTTTCAAAGATGATAACTGGAAATAAGCCATTTTAAGGTTTAATATATTGACAAGAATTATTAAATTGTGTATAAATTTAAAACATCAAAGCAGCAAGGGCCTTTGTGTGCCATTCGTATATGAAAGAGAAATATCTTAATAGATATGTTATTGCGCTTTTATTTATTGCTTTCACATTCCAATAAAACTCCATTAGACATTTTTGTCTTTCAAAATTTCTATAAAGCAATTAGGTTGGTCAACAATTGAGAGTCATACTTCAGATATTCATATCTTGTCAAGATGGCCGCCAAGATGATCATGACCATGCGGCACTTGTGTAAAAAATAAATGAACAATAATGGAGGACATCCGCTGAACGTAAAAAGAAATCATCGCTGCGGAACTAAATCGAACAATGATGTCCAACAGCGGACCCATTAATGTAGCTAACATATCCGTGCCTGCAAGTATTCCGAACAAAAGACTGGTTGTGGTAGCTTTGTCCATCTCAACCACTATCATTATTAGCACATTGCCGAAAATCGACGACGCTACTATCGGCATTAAGAGGAAGATATACACATCGTATAATATAGTTATTTGGTCTGCATAGCTGACAGCGTCCGTAGCGTTTTATGGGATCACATCCGGTTAATCCACGACAGGGGACTTCATTCAAAGGTAAATAGACAATATTGTGTATAAACATGCGACCTACCTCCTATTATACTCTATAATATGCAGCTTAAATAATATTTGGACAAACACATTAAACCTATAAACATATACTTTAACCTTCACATGCTCAAATAAATTTTAATCGGGAACTACAGTACACGCCACTTAGCCACCGAATTGCATAAACCCTGAAAATACATTCCAATCAGTTATGCTAACGATATATACATTACAAATTATAATGATAACCTTTTTTTGTATTGTAACAGTATCTATGCTGACGATTTATTTACTTATGTAACGTTTTTATTTCTATAGTTACAGTCAGTTACAGTGAGATAAAACTGTCAGACGACAAGTGTCATTCGTTGATGACATGAAGAAACCAAGTGTTGACGTAACGGCTACACGTGTGCGTCGTGATGTGCACGACAAGGTCAAAGTCACAAGCTATACGTGATAAATGCAATGCAGCACACAGTTTGATCGAAATGATCTTATCAAAGGCGTATCCTCGACCGCTTGTGTATTGTCTGAATTTTGTTTTATGACTGAAATAACTATTCCGAACATTTATTTTTAAGACCGGAACACGGTGTTTTTCTTGCTTATGATCAACTGTTACAGTCAGGATAAAATGTATGATGATAAACTTTATTGATGACAAAAGATTGCAGATTATTATTTAACTGTTAACGTGGGTAAACATTCAAACAATGTTTCACCATGAACTCGATTTGCAAGCTCAATCAAAATTGCTGATAACAAATCGTATATATGTTGTAGTAAAAAGTTTATATCAATGTTTCAGTCGTAAATACAGCCATAATAGCTGGACTCGAGAATTAGATTGATCCCGACAACAACGTATGAAGACACATTTATATATGGTTTTCAGCGGGTTACGATAAACAAACGATATGTTACAAGGATACCGATGGATGAGTAATCGTCTTTGAGCATGTTAATTTAAAGAAAAATGGAAACTTGGAAACATTGTCATAGAATAACAAGACAGCAATGTACCTATCGTTGATCTGATTAGATCTAATCGAAACGTTTACCAACTATCTATCACGATTTCAGCCATGATGCGAATAGTGAGAGTGGGATCCCTCCATTACAAGAATCGCATGTGAATGTTCGTGGCTAACACATTTCTACTCGTATGCAAATAGAATTACCTTACTAAACTTTCTTAATCTGCATCATATCAGACGACAGAGTTAACTTTGATGTAAATTGAAAACGTCAATATGATTTGGAGTTGCTAAAGTCACAGTTTAATTACACAGTACTTAACTTGCGTTTGAGCATTTAGAAAAATATGTTGGTTTGTTATACATTTCAAACGATCTAGAACATTTTACAACACCATTTTAATTACTTTAAAGATACATGAATTTTAATAAAATATTGTTAAGTGTAGCGGGACAGAACTTGCATTAAGGATGGCATTATTAACACTCTTAAACTTGCAAACGCGTTTACCAGAATGCACGCAATACTTCATAGACACGTATATGATGTGTTGAAGTACGCTATACATACATATAAAAATTATCAGAAGGACAAACAAACAAAATCATTTACAAAACATGGGCAGACTGCATTAAAAAAACAAACTATGCTATATCATATTTCAAACAATTGATACAAAATATATTTCGTACATGCATGTAGAAATTACAATTTAAAACTCACAAGTGTTATTTTTGATTCCCAACGTAATGTACGTTCATTTTCTTAACATAGAGTTCATTTTTACTTGTAAACATAAAGATATTTGCAACAGCAATTATTAAATATAGCGTTCATCTAACACCCGAATTCCAATCAGGAGCGAAATACTTGTTATGTTCTACTACTTTTATAATAGAACACCAGCCATAAACATAACATTATTAGAACTGGGATCGCCGCAATCGAACAGAAAATGTAAAGCATTTGATGTTAAAACCAGTTTGAGGGTGAGCCGAACAATACCCTAACCTCAGGGTTAATCACAAACCAAACACTTTTAAAAATTATATCAAATGTACTTATGGAGGCAGACAAACGAAATGCTGAATGCCAAAACGTGAATCTAATACGCATACTTTTTTTAATTTCAAGTGTCGTACCTGTTGGAAATATCTTTTCACGATCAGAGGATAGGTTTAACAGAAGTTCGTGTGCAAAAGAATTTTCTATGAAAGATAATAAAGCAAGTATATTCGATCTAAGTTGTTTTAACAGATAAAACTTTGATTGATACAAAACTACAGTAAACGTTTAAAAGAACAGGTGCCAGGAAATCAACTAAATTAGAGTTTTATGCAATTGCAAGCAGCCTTCCCTTGTCGAAACTTAAAAAATGTACAAAATACATTTGAAGTATTGGATAAAAATAGTACTAATTTGTTTAATTTTCAAAACAAATTTTTATTATTTTCAAATTTTAGATGAATACATTTTTTCCATAAAAATATATGCCAATGCACATTCACTAACACATAATGGGATTTAAAATATTTAAAAGCAATACACTGTATAATAACCAATAAAACATTGTTTTTGTATTCTTAAATATGAAAATGTGAAACTCCAGAAGCTGCAGCAGTATTGCAGTTTTATCATACACACCTCTGTGGTCCTTTATTTATGGCAAGGAACCAATTGCCAAAACGGTACAGTACGGCACAAAACGAAACAACATATACACATAGTAGAATAAAGCTGGGGTCACCGCCTTGGAACGGTCAATGCTAAGCATTGGGGGTTTAAACCAGTTAATGAGCGCTCAACCTCACACTTGGCCAAAAACAATTTCTAACTGTTAACACATCGATAGTATCCATTTCGTCTCCCCAAAAAATGGAGACTGCGTCCCTTGCGTAAAATAAAAATTCATCATTCATAGAATCCAATGTGCGCAGCTTCTTTCTTCCCTCATAGTCAACCTGTATGAAATTGTTGTCATTTGAGTCTGTAATGACCAGCACCTGGCCTGAAGTTGTCACGAGAACACTCTTCGGTAATGTTAGGTTAGGGTCTGTAAAGATGAATAGAACTGACCCATCACTGGCCAGAGTAATAAGCTGGTGCATAGACCGATTGGTGATGTACAACTTGTCACCGTTTGGACTCACAGCACATCTGTCTACTGCTCAACATAGTTATATCAAGATATAAAAATAAGAAACTATAAAACAAATATAACACTGTAGTGATTAAAATTGATGTGTTAAGTCTAGCACATTAATGACGACGAATATCTACACATTAATACTTCTATCTATCTATCTTATAATTTTAGAACCTAACATGTGTTACTGTTGGGATATTAGAGTTTTTTTTGCAATTCGACTACAACCAGGAGAATATGATTTATTTTCGTATACTAAATAATAACATTTGCAGTATATGTATAGTTTGGTTTATATTTGATGACCACAGAACACATATATCAGGCAAAATAGTTTGTGTTTCACATACATTCATTATATGTTTTTCGATCTGCCATATAGTGAGTGGAAAATAATGCTTAAATGTTCCTATTTGAATATATTTATAATGTTGACATTAAATTGTCATTAAATTAAACATTATTTGTGTACTACATATATATTGAGTCTTATTATTATTATAACAACAACAGTTACAATGATTTGAAAGAAATTCTAACCTGTCAAGCTATATGATGTATCCTCGTATAGTTTTTTGATCGGTTTTCCACTTAGTGAGTACTTATATAATGCAGTACCAGAAGTAACATACAGGTCTCCCAGTTTGTGGGCGATTCCTGAACAGGAATGTTTTTACTGGAGTTTTCTATCATTTACCAGTTGTCCGTTGTTAACTGAGATAAACTGGACAGAATATCCAACAGTAAAAGCAGCCTTAGCTGGTGAGATCTGACATATATCTTGTGGAGGATAAAACACATCCAAGTGACTCACCACTTGGGAATGCTGGTCTATCAGCTTGATTTTCCTATTTGCATTGTCTGATACCAAGATCTGCCCATCTGGGAGCGCACATATGCCTGTGATTTTGTATAAATCACTTGCTGTTTTTACAGTAACCTGATCCTTTCCATGCATTTTTAATACCGATTCTAACGTTCCAAGCAACACTAATGCCTCTTGTATTTTGTCCTCACATTTCTTGCTCGCTACAAAAATGAGTTTCTTATTATTCTTTATTTTCTGCATTGCAAGATAGATTTGCTTTAAGTCATCTTGAAGAGTGAAGCAGTTTTGAATAGACTTTGTAACTGAATCATTCATACATGAAACTGCATCGTCAATGTCTTTCAGGTCATTCTCAATACTACAGTCAAATTTATCTAATATGGACATTACACTCCGACACAATTTTGTTTTTATATATTTATCATTTTCATCACTTGAACTAAAAATATTATTATCTATACTATCTACGGTGGTATAAATACTCATACACATTTCTTGCACCATGTATTCCTCGTTATCATTTAGTAAAACTTGTAAGTTTTTTAATCTGTTCTCTTGATTGTTCTGCAGAATCTCCAATGCTTCAATTAGAGAGAATATCTTTGCTGTTTGTAGCTGTTTCTGGTCGTCGGTAGGCTCTGATTCGCTACACTCAAAAATAGTTGTCACTTTGGTACATCGGCTGAAATATAGAAATATAAAAGTCTAATTTGTGCTTAACAGCAAAACAACATAATTGCACACTTCTTACAGGCAAATAGTGGGATAAATTTTGTTTTTATTATTATTATATATATTCAATAAATGATTTACAAGAAATAAATCGCAAGCTGTCAAAATTATAATCATCATCATCATTAAAGAAACGCCAAAACAAAATGTAAGTCTGTTTAACGTCTTATATTAAACATGTGTACATGTAAAGTTATATTTGAAGCCAGACATTTGATCCCGTTGTCACGAATGGCATTGAATTGACAACAGGGTGAACAAATAATGTTCTTCAAAACTGAGGTCTAAATGAACAAGTCATCGGACAAATCTCTGTCATCCCTATACTTACTTTAAACATGCCATTCAAAATTCGGTGAATGGCACATCCCTTGAGCATGATGCGTTACTAAATGGTTTATAATTGTTGATATTGCTTTTAAAATATCATTTTAATGACAATCATCGAACAGTGCACAGTGTTCGACACTAGCTATTCTGAATAAGGAGTTCTTTGGGCTTCCTTTTTCTGAAATGTTCTGAGTCCGATCATACTTCAGGTAGCCCACAAATTATGACACTTTTTATGTTCCGTATTTTTCGGGTTATAACACATGTTAACTATAAATTGTTAAATCCACTTTCATGTTTAGTTTAGTTTAAGATCGAAGTTCAAAGTGAGACTGCTGTTCAATACTTGCTGTCATTTGTTATCTCAGATTGCAAAATTATGTAACAAATGCCAGTAATATTTAAGATAAGTAATGTAAGTTAAAAAAAATACTATTTTCTATAATGCATTAACGTATATGCTTGCTTGTAGATCCTCTTGATTGGGTTTAACAGCCGATTGCTTTATACATTTTCCCCATAACATTTAACAAAGCCAACAAACTGCAACAAAGCCTCTAAAATTATCGATTGATAGTGACATGGGTTTATTTACGCACAACTGATTCATAGTCGTTCCCATATTCAGCGCCTTGGGACCGTAAAACGTGCATTGTGTTTACAATTACGAGTATTGGTATGATTTTTATAGTGATTAGAGACTGTTCAACGAAAGCTAGTTTTTTTAAGCGAAAATATCCGAGAAAAAAAAACGACCAAGATCGGGTTGATTCAGAGTTCGAGAGTTTCCCCTCTTACTACTCGAAAGCACTGCGACAAGACACCAAAATAAATAATTTCGAATTTATTTTTTTTGTCGATGTGTTTTAGCAAAATTATGAGTGGCGTATTTTTCGAATGTTCAAAAATGCAGACATTCTGATCTCGCAAAACAGGATTTTTTTTTTAATTCAAAGATGATTTTGTAGGAGTTACATTTTACATGCAAAATAACCATTTGGTCTTGCTGTTTCAGAAAAGAAGATTTTCAAAGTTTTCAATAAATAAATATATTTGAACAAGTAACCCATATGGCGGGGTCAATTTTAACCCAAGAGGGATGATTTTAACAAAGTTGTTACAGGACCAGTATACGATGTCTAACAAAAATGAATCGGTGCCCAAACGATTTGAGAGATAGCTTTTTTTTAACATGTAAGTCTAAATAAATTGCTTTGTCCTTGGGCATGGCAAGGGAAATGTAAAGTGTTTGCTCCATACATATAAAGCAAGTAACCCTCAGGGAGGGGCCAATTCTGACCCCATGGGATTATTTCAAAACACCTTTTAAAATCTTCAGACGAACCGAGCGATCAACAGGAATTACTTCTATATAATCCCTCCCTAAATTACTTTCACTTTAAGTCGTATTTTGGAACGGACAGAAGCAATTTCGAATTCAGTTGAAATATCCTGAGTACCTTTAATCTGATAGTTTCATGATGAGTTGGCAAAGTTTTATAACACCCAAATTAGGAAAATGTCTTAGCCCACTGGCACTCATAGTTTTCAGTAATCCTGAACCGTTTTCGATTTCAGCAGATATTCCATTAGAAAAAGCGTTCTGAGCAAGTTTCGGGAGGATTGGGTAAACATGTAACTTCTGGAATGTTCAGAAACTTTTCATTTAATTTGATAAAGCAACCTAGTTTTTGAACACAGTTTTGTAAGTTACCCAATTGTCATTTAGACCAATTTTCTTACAAAGTTTCGTTAATCTTGGAAATTAATATAAAATCTAGAGTGTTAACAATGTACATTTTGACAACGGACAATGCAAGAACGATGATTAACAATGGGCAAAATGTCATCACAAAAGCTCACTGTAAGCAAGTTGAGCTCATTCCTTATTGTGAAAGCTTTGACAGAGCACTGTGAACAGGATTTTTATTCAACGATTTTGTTAATAGACCGGGGTCCTTTGCGTTCCAAGTCTTTTGACTAAAACTGGTAAATGGAATTTCTTTTTTTTTTTGCTTACATACACTATACATTTGACAATAAAAGTATTTTCATCATACAAATACAATAATAAGTATAAACAATGCATCTTCTGAAAACAAACTTGTTGACCAGACAGGGGTTTTCATAGGATAAAAGAAAAATATTTATTCAAGTGCAACATCACTTAGTTTTGATTAAACACTTCTCACTAACAATAGACCAGCTGTCTATAAACTTCCTTGTTAAGAAGAACTCTTACAGTTCTCATGCAGTGGTTGAAGTGTGCGGTCATGACTTGGTATTACAAACTTCCTTCTACATTATGTAGAGGGTGAATATTACAGTACATGTATTACAATTTTAATGTGACCATAAACAAATGCAACTAAATGTTTTTATAGACAGTGTTCGACAATGACTATTCTGAGTAAGATGTCCTTTTTTGCATACATTCTGATTTTGCTAAACGAATAAGTAAACGAAGGTTTTTTTTTGTAATTGAAAGATGATTTTGAAGGAGTCCGACGGACTTTCTTGACACAAAAACAAAGAGTCCGAGTCTCAGGAGTCTCGGACTACCGGACTCTCGTTAGTGTCGAACGCTGGTGTATATTATTTCGTTAATTGTAGATTGACTGAACAGCGTGATCTTGATTTTTCAATTAGCGATATGTGTCTTGCGAGTTTTACTGGCTCTAATTCGCGAACAACTTTGGGAATTCATTGTAAAACCAAATGGAAAACTTACTGCCCAAATAAATAGGCATCATTCCAATATATTATGACCTTTTGACATTTGTTACGCTTCACTTTGAAATTGTCTCAAAAATAATTTACTCACAGACAGTTGAAGCTATATTTATATGTTATTTTATCTATGTTATTCATCTTTGACCTACATATTTAAGTAAGTTTTAAAGTAACTGAATAAAAGCTGTCCGAGGACGGCGATATTGAATTTTCTTGTGCGTTTCCCGTCTTTGGGAAAATTGCGTGTTTAGAATTTTCCAAACAAAACCTAAAGACACATAGACCTCGACTTCAACTATCAATCAGCTACGCTTAATTTACGGTAACTAAAGATGAAATTTTATTTTGTTTTTACTTACTGAACAAACCCACATTCTATATTAAAGAATACCGACCTTGAACTATGTGTATCTTCGTGGGAAGGTTTATTACAATAGCTCGATTCGTTATTGATGTTTTGATCGGACAAACCTTTCTAGATTAATTAATCATTACTCAACAATGACCTAATCCATCACATTTAATACTATGTATTACGTGGAAAATATCGATAGATTATATAGTTGATCACTTATTTTTTTACAGATATGATTTGTTATTTCGACTGAATGTCGACATTATGACATTATGATAATCGTTAAAACAAAGAACATTTCTAAAAGGATAAAAAGCGCTAATACCTCTTACTTTGTGTCCTCTTAAGTGATATGCGACTTTCAACCTTTCTGAATAACCAGCATATGATTTTGGATAAACGTATCAAAATGGTATCTATATATTCTTTGGAAGAAAAATTGTTTATAAAGAAAACAAATAACATATTGAATACCACGGCGTCCATAACCTATGATCTAAAAACCAAAAGACATCTTATTTTTTTCCCGAGGAGGAAGCATACACATTTGGATGATCGTTCTCTCGTTGTTATGTTACAGGCTCATTTGACCATTATCTTTGACAGGCCCACGTCACAATCACTATGCGACTTCATTACCTTCTAAGATAAACACGAATAAAATAAAATAAAATACTTCGTCTCCAAAATTTAGGTAGATCTATGTCAGGTTTTTGTGTGTGCATATATAACTCTCTTAAAAAACTATGTGTCACATATTGATACCCCACACACATTTTGTATGTTTTTAAAAGTTAAAAAGTCCATTGTCGCCACAACAAAAGATTTGCTTTTGATCTTCTCTTACCTACCACCAGACAATTCACCATCGTATAAAAATGAGCGCTTTTCTGGCATTAAATACCTCGAATATGCACTAAGTGAGTTACCCCTTAATTTAAACGAGTACTACTTTGTACTTCTTGGTGACTTAAACGCAAGAACATCAGATCAGGCAGACTTTATTGTTGATTTTTCTTGGGAGAATCTTCCAATACTAAGAGAGTACGATGGCATATTAACCAGCTCATTTGACAAACGTAGCTCTAAGGACAAAGTAATTAATAGTCAGGGCCAATCTTTATTACATTTTTGCATTACAAACCATCTATTTATTGCTAATGGTAGACTGGGTGAAGATAAAAATTATGTGCACTTTACGTTTGTTAACGCCAATGGCAAAAGTGTTATTGATTATGCCATTTTGTCTGAATATTTGTTCAACGAGGTCCTAAATTTTCGAATCGGCGAGCGAACTGAGTCATGTCATTTCCCGCTAGAAATCCAATTTAAATGTAAAGTAGATAAAACCGCTGATATGCCTTACCCTAGGAAGAACCGCAAAAAATATTGTTTTGAACAAAACAACTAAGGACTGTTCATGGGTTCTTTACAAGATACGTTTACAAACGAGTTTATGTCACAGACACTCAGCTTTATAAATGACAATTCCAATAATATCAATAGAATCGTTAGTCATATTGTTGGTATTTTTCAACAATGTTCAGCTGTTTGCCTCAAGGAATCAAAAGGCAAAGTATCCACTCTCCGACCACAATGGTTTGACAAAGAATGTCGCGAGTATAAACGGGNAAATGATGCTGAAATTTTACTGCTTATGTTTGCAGACGATGTTGCTCTTTTAGCTGATACAGTTTTGGGTTTACAGCGCAAACTCGATTCATTGCACCAATTCTGCACAAGAACAGGATTACAGGTGAACATACCGAAATCAAAAATTATGGTCTTCAGAAAGGGGGGAAAACTAGCTAGGAATGAACAATGGAGTTATGCGGGTTCTTTAATTGACGTTGTGCAGTCCTTCACCTACGTTGGTGTCTGCTTCTTTTCTTCTCTTTCATTAACTAAAATGGCTAATGAAAATGCAACTAAGGGGAAACGCGCCTTGAATGGCATATTGTCGTCCCTGTATAAATATGGTCAACTATCTAATTCAGTCTTTTTTAAACTGTTTGACAGTAAAATAAGTCCTGTTTTATTACATGGCAGCGAAATTTGGGGTTATAAAGAATTACCTTGTATCGAATCGGTACACCGACACGCCTGTAAAAGGTACCTTTGTGTCGGTGAAAAAACATCAAATATCACGAGCCTCGGAGATTGTGGTCGATACCCTATTGTTATAACATCACAAATTCGATGCCTAAAATATTGGCTTAAAAAAAATAAGCATGCCCGACACCAGATACGTAAAAAATGCTACAATTTCTTATTGAACACAAACATAAATCTCTTCTTTGATTGGGCCAATGAAATTAAGGACTTACTAAGCAAAAATGGATTCCAATACATTTGGATGAACCAGCATGTATCAAACCCATACACATTTATAAATGAATTTAGAGAACGGGCTAAGTCCCAATACTAACAGAACTGGTGGAGTATAGTACATGCATCTCCCAATTTGGAATTATACAAACATATAAAGTCCCAATACGAACATGAAGCATACCTAGACATCCTATCTGTGCGCAAATTTAGGCGCAGTTTTGCACAACTTTGTTCCGGAACTCTTCCGATAGAAATTGAAACTGGCATATATCGCGGTATAACTAGAGAACAACGGTTTTGCCCAATTTGCAATACTGGTGAAATAGAACACGAATTACATTTTATGTTAAAGTGCCCTGTATTGCATGACATTCGAAAAACATATATACAACGTAAATTTTGTATAATCCCAAGTATATTAAAATTGTGCATTATGTTGTCAAGTAAAAATGAACAGACAATAAAACAAACTGCTTCTTACATCGTGAACGCACTTGAAACGCGAACATTAATTCTTGAGCTTTGATATAACCTAGTTATGTGGGTTTCCACAAGACTTAGCTCTGTTTTAAATAATTGTAAAAGTGTACTTATGTTTAAAATGTAGTTTCCTACCGACAAAGTCCTATTTTTTGTTTCGATAGGGCCTACTACTCGGTGTACCATTTATGTCAATTTATTGTAGGCCCTACCCATAAAACCTAAATTCCGCTATACAATTTTAAGAATACTATACGAAAGTTTCTATGATTTTTGTAGGTTATATGCAGTGGCTATAACGTGATATATATATATGTGTATATGTGTATATGTGTGTATTTGTGTATTTGTATATGTGTGTATATATATATGTGGATGTATATGTATATGTTGGTGTATGAATGTGTATATATATATAATATACATCTTCGCTCTACTACATGCAAATGTTGTACAATATTTTAGCATGCTATTGTTAATCATCGTTTACCACTCGATTATACGCTTACATGTTATGCCAACCAATTGTGCACACACCATTGTTTTGCATGGATTGTAATATATATGTGTCAGGGGCCGGAGGCCTATATCACAAATAAACAAACTTGAAACTTGAAATAAAAGTTCGAAACATTCGGAAGAAATTTTTCAGAAATTATTCAAAAACAGAGTTCATGTAACAAGTACTTTATCGTATGTAAAAGCATTTATATTGTGGTATACAAACTCCCATTCGAAAGACCAAAACAAGAAGTAATGGGTCTGTTCAAAGCAATGAATTCAAATACACCCCTCTTCGACGCAATACATAACAATGACTCAACAATAATGACTGGACATTGCGTAAGTTTATTTTAAATGCTAAATAGCTAAGTTTTTAACATTCACAAGAATTAAACAGTATATAAATACCTGTGGGGAAGAAAAAAAATCTGTGCAACACAGACGACCGTGATTCCAACAGAACATTTCCACTTGCTTGTTGTTATGAACTTCACACCTTAATACAAATGCCTCTATCTTTTTCGATATTGGCCATTTTTCCATGTTATCCCTCCCATTAAGCAATAATTTTCAAATAACTCATCATGAAATTGAATACATCTTCCACACAAAAATAACAAACATGTTTCACAGTAAATATTAGCTCCTATTTCAATAGATTCCTTTTCGCATGATGAACAGCAATAGTCTTTAACTTCATCAGAGCTATTGGCAAGAGTAGCCATAGAAAATGTCGCCACTTAGATATTTGACTTTCAGCAAAAAACACTGTGAAATTTATGTTCAGTTCAATTATAATATCCCAAACTATCTTTGTAAAGAGTGTTTCTATCAAAAGTAAATGAATTTAGAATTTCGAAGAAACATTAACCTCAATCTCAAATGATTTACAATTGTCTGATAGCGGTTACAATTTACCTCCGCGACCTTAAAGATAACCGACGACACACATCATGTAGATATGGTCTTTACATTGAACCTTTATATCATGTTATCATCAGGTGATTTAGTACTTTAAATCGTTCACGAGATGAGTTTATAAAGGCGATTGATAACATCAGTTACCGTTAGAATGACGATACAAATAGCAACTGCATGTAAAGTTCAAATAATGTTCACAGTAACTGTATATCACAATGCTTAAATATTTTTATTTTGTATATTGTATTCGTATAACTGTGATCTCTTTTCTATATGGAATTGAATTCCCAACATCAGAATAACGAACCATCAGAGCATTATTACTATTTCTCTTAACCTAATGAAATTGCACGTTTAAAGTTAAAGGTTTTGTAAATATTCCGTCGGAAGAAATAATAAACGTAACCATGTCGAATCTTAGAAAAACCTTGTTTTCACTTTTGAAGCAACATTTATTAATCTTGATGAAACTTGGTCAGAATATTGATGTTTACAATATCTGGACTGAGCTGAAATCTTGGTCATGTGCGTCTAAAAAACAATATTGTCAAATCTTTAAAAAACAAAAACTTGTTATCACTTAAGAGGCATCATTTTTTATTCACTCTTTATTTAACTGTGTCAGAATGCTTATCTTGACGTTATCTAGGCCGAATTGGACATTTGATCACGTGCGTCCAAAAACTATGTCACCTTGTAAAATGTTAGTATTTCCTAAAGGCAATATTTATGTCTAAATCTTTATGAAACATGGTCATAATGTTAAATATCACATTATCTGTGTTTGAATCTGATACACATTCGTCTAAAAGAAAGTCACCAGGTCAAATCTAGGAGAAACCTTGTTACCACTCTAGAGGTCAAATGTATGACTTAATCTTAATAAAACTTCGTCAGATTGTATTTCCTAACAATATTAAGCCCGAGTTGAAATCTGGATAACTTGCGTCCATAAACTAGTTCACCAGGTCAAATCTGTTAAAATCTTGTTACCATCATACACATTGTCACAGTTGCTCTCCATGTAAATTTATTGAGGATTTCTTAAGGGTTTCATTTTAATTATTTTAATCCTTCTGACTAGTCTGTAAATGTGTTCGTCACATTTCCTATTTTAAATGCCAGCATTACTTTTTGTACTGTATACAGAACACCTGAGATTAAAAGAGAAATGTCCTAAAATACGATAATATGTGCATAGCTTAATGCGATATACGAGTTCTTTAAAAAAGTTATTAATGGTCGGATTATATGAACTTTTCGAACTCTTAATAGCATACATGAAGTACCATCCAGCTATTATTTGAAATTGGTAATTTTATGAAACTATTAACGCGAGTGATGAAACTCGGATGGAGATAATAACCACAGTAAGCGTCCTTGCTTAAATATATAAAGTCAATAACTTGATCATTTCACGTCGTCAACAAGCAGAAAAACACTTAATCAGTGTTTATTATTTCATATACAAAATTGTGTGACGCATTGAAATACGCACTCGCATTTGCATTTGTAGCAACGGTTGAGCCAGATAAGGTTTTAATGATCTTTAAAAGACGCGCTCTCTTGAGATTGCTGTAAATTGCTTTATTGTATTGATTGCAGCGAAAGTCAATCGTCATTTAGCGACACACTTGAGTCCCTTTCATCGTGGATGCAGAAAACAAGCTTGTCCATGAATTTATCTAGTAATTTCTGTTTTTCCCGTACCAGCAAGCGAATTGGGCACTTTATTTAAACCAACCCACATTTTAAACAATATTCCACATGGCTGTATTGCTTTTACGAGTGTATCCCCGATGTCGGTTGATTCACCGTGGATTTTACCGTTGACGTCATTGGAAATGGCGTCGTCGGTCACGTTGCTAAGCAACAATACCGTTTTGCGCATAAGGAGGCGGAGCTCGTTATTGTTGAAATTGGTCGGCTAAGACTGTTTATCGACGTGGGGGAGTAACCTTTTATTTTTTATTTAGGACGCCTGATTGTATTAACTTGTTGGGCGACTCTTGCTCTCATCGGTATCATGAATAGATTTCAAACGATGAGAACACACTCTATACCATAATATATATAAATGTATGCAACGTGCACTCCACTCTGGGAATTGTTCATATTAATTGATATGTTATATTTTCACCTCCCTACCTCTCCGAGTAGAAGTTGGACGTGCACAATGAAAGATATCTTTTTTACATATATGTGTTTGCATTTGTTGTGATTTGTATGCTCTTATAATCAATGTGCGCTCTTTTATTATTATGAATTGCATTTTTGTTTTGGCTGTGTTATTTCTTGCGCACTTTATAATTTAAGTTTCTGATGTTAGATAGTTTTGTTGAGTAAAGCTCTCGTTCCGCTCTTTGTAAGTTGGTCATTCGATACACGAGTTCTTTTGAATACTTATTGATAGTCGGATTGCATGAACTTTTCGAGCTCTTCAAAGAATACGTGTAGTGTCATATAGATTTTATTTAAAATTCATTGTTTAATGAAGTTATTTACGCGAGTGATGAAACTCGGGTGGAGTTTGTTACCACAGTAAGCTCCCTTGCTTGAATATATTAACTCAAATATCTTGATGATTTCACGTCTTAACCAATCCGAAAAATATTCAATCTGACTCGACTGGTTATTATTGCAAATATACAGTTGTCTGACTCATTGAAATACGGACTCGTATTTTCTGCTCAATAAGCAAGGTTCTCTTTGGTGTTCATAATTTAGATTGCAATCAATTGTTCAATTTTCTTGGTGTTTGAAGCAAGAGGATCCTCGTGAAAGATTGACGACGTTTTCGCTCATTAATATATCTGCATAGCAACGGTTGAGTCAGATAAGGTTTTAATGATTCTTTATAAGAAGCGCTTTGTTGGTTTGCTTCAAATTGCTTTATCTTATATCGATTGAAGCGAAAGTCAATCGTCCTCAAGCGACACACTGAAGTCCCTGTAGGCGCGGATGCAGAAAACAAGCTTTTCAAGCTATTCATATAGTAACGTCTTTTTTTCCGTACCAGCAAAAGATGTTGGCTCTATATTTTAACAAATCCATAGTTAAAACGAGATTACACATGGCTGTATTGCTTTGGCAAGTATTTTACCGTTGTCGGTTGATTCACCGTGGATTTGTACCGTTTACGTCTTTGGACATTTTGTCGTCGATCACGTTGCTAAGCAACATGTCTGTTTTGCGCATAAGAAAGTGGAGCTTGTCGATGATGTAATTGGTCGGCTCGACGTGAAGACGTAGTGCAACTTGTACAATGAAATCTTGCCTGCATGACTTTCCCGACTTTCCCGACTAACCATCATGTCTTCAATCGTTCCGAACATGACTGGCTTATGGTAACGATCCTCGTTATGTGACATCTCCCCAGTCATTTTTTTAACATCTGTAAAATAAAAACCAGTTTGGTTATACGTGATAACGTTTGAACATAAGATATGTTACAAACATAAAAATAACTTATATTCACTGTTGCAAATAAGTTGTTATTTGTACAATAATCACGTTCTATTTATATTGGTTTTTTATGCCCCCTTCCGTCCACCTACAGGGACATATGGCATGTTTTTGAAAACTCTTATCAAACTGTAACCGTGATAATGATTTCGTCAGAACGGTGAACGACATAGTCGAGAAATTTAAGACTCAACTCATTTTCGCCCCATCACCTGACACTTTCACTGTTACAAGCTCGTTTATATTAATTTGGTTTGAGTCCAACAGTCTAGAAACATTGCGGGTAAGCTTCTCAGTAAAACTCACGTGTGCATCAGTGAACAGTCGAGGGTCTCCGTTTTATTTCATGCACTGAGTTAATTTCATTTCGGCATGCGACTAGGAGCAATTTGTGTGGCATTATCGGAAAACATGAAGTTAACTGATGGTACAACTTATCCGAAATCGTGTTGGTGTCATAAATGTTCAGTACATTGTTTTACATAGTCCGTTACATTTGTGCAAAGATATCACAATTAATATTGCATTGGCTTAAAAATGATATCTTGCATAGCTGACAGAATGTTAAACTAGGCGCCAATAGGTGTCGAACGATCTGTATAAATGGAATATATATAATACAAAACAATTCTGCAATATTGCAAGCAGATTTCCCTTATGATTCACGGCGTGCTTAGTCATTTCATCATTTAATAACCATCGATTCATTTTAAGCATTGAATCATTCTCAGTTAGGTATAAATACGTGGGCATATCACGAGTGATATTGTTTGTTCGGTGTAGTTTCATTAATTCGGTTCAAAAATTTTGATGAAATGAATATCTCAAAAAACGCAACGGAAGTTGTCAGCTACATAAACCAGAATAATCATATACGAGAAGTGTTTATCTTCCTCTTAATGCCGATAGTAGCTTCGTCGATTTTCGGCAATTTGCTAATAATGATAGTGGTTGCGAAGGACAAACTAAGTACAACCAGCATGTTGCTTGGAATACTTGCCGGTACAGATATGTTAGCGACCTTTATTGGTCCGCTGTTACAAATCATTGATAAATTTAGTGTCGCGGAGAGGGAATATTTACGTTCATTGGAAGGTGTCACATATATTAATTGTTATTTGACACGACTGCCGGATTTTCGATGTGGACACTGGTGGTCATAACTGCAGAGAGATTGTTAAGTGTTACGATGCCGTTTAAAGTTAAAGAGGTGGTAACGGTGAGAAGGGTGATACTTGAGGAAATTGTGACATCTTTCGCTGTTGTGGTGGTACAATACCTACGACATTTCCTCGCAACCGATGCGATTGAAGATCAAAACTTATGGATGGTGGTACCAAGAAGTGATACATAGAATTTATTCTATGATATTTCTGACTGGGTTTGTTTTGCCGGTGTACGATTCATTGTCATAATTACAGCGAGTTTCGTAATATGGATTAAGCTTCGTAAATCGTTTGGACAGAGACAAAACCAATCCGATAGGATCCGTTCAGTGACGACAAATCTTCTCATGGCAAATATTGCATTTCTTATAACAAATATTCCTCTCAAGTTAACCAATTTGATTGTGTTTTACTTTTATGAGAGCATTTCGTTAAATGATTTTCAAGATAGGACAATCACCTACGCAAGTATCTACCTTCAGTACCTCTATCACGCTCTTAACTTTTACGTGTATATTTTGAGCGGTCAGAAATTCCGAGAGGACGTAAACAGATAATTCTCAAGCTTGACAAGGCGAAAATATGAAAAACGTTTATATAATGTTGATTTGATTCCCGTATTGTGAAAGGCGTGACAATACGTTTGTCACAGACTGCGCCGCTAAATGACGGGCAGGTAGGGTAAGGTGGTATTAAGTATTTAAGTATACATCGACTGGTCAAAATAACGATACCTAAATGAACCAAATATTTTAAACCCCGGAAATAACATTTAATATTCATTATAAAACGTTATTTAATGAATTAATAAAAGACGGCTACTTATCAAAAACTAATCATTACAGTCCTCAAACAACATATAACTATTCATATCATTAAACCAGTTTATAGGTTCTGGTATTTTTCTAGGGTAAGTATGTTGACCTATTACAAACCTATTGTAACGACCTGCGACCTGAGTGAGTCTGGTGACCTATAACAAACCTATTGTTACGACCTGAGTAAGTCTGGTGACCTATAACAAACCTATTGTTAACGACCTATGTGTTGTCTGCGTAAGTCTATTCTCATGTAGTATTTAAGTTTCATGGCGTATCGCAGATTGGGCTCTCAAATGATCCGTGTTTGGATCATGGCGACGGTGAATAGTAAATTTGAACCTTGTACTTGATTTTGTTAATATTAAAGATTGTTCAAAAAAATGTATTTAAGTGTAGTAAATGCATTTTTTGATTAAGTGAGTTTGCAAAAACACCTTAATCGGTGAAGTCCTTTTTTCATTATCTATAAACTATATACTAAACAAAATTATTGTGTACCTATGTGTTGTTTGCGTAAATCTATGCTTATGTAGTATTTGAGTTTTGGATCATGGCGATGGTGAATTGTAAATTTCAACCTCGTAGTTGATTTTGTAAATATTTAAGATTGTTAAAAAAATGTATTAAGAATTTGCAAAAACACTTGTATACCTATGTGTTGTTCAGAAAAATGTATTTTAGTGTAGCAAATGCATTATATNACGCACATGCATTAAGCCCAGATTTCTAAAGAGACCGGCTCACACACATTTGTATTACTTTTGCAGTATCATTGGAACAAAATATACTGGTTACATCAAAGGGAAATAATTCTAAATAACAAGCCTAGCTAGACATTCAATTTAATCCACTGATCTATAAATAAGAATATAGATCGTTGTTTAGAAGTGATAATGAATTGTCATTAAATGGACGTAATACGTTAACACATGTAACTTTTTATTGAATGTCTCATTAAGTTTGTTGTGTTGCAATACCGTTATCGCGTATCCACTGCAACACGTATATTTGCCTCACAATTTGTATCTTTGTGCAGGCATATATGTAATTGAACCTCGCTCTGTGAAAAGGGGGTTTAATGCATGTGCGTAAAGTGGCGTCCCAGATAAGCCTGTGCAATCCGCACAGCCAAATCAGGGACGACACTTTCAGCTTTTATGATATTTTTCGTTTAAAGAAAATCTAATCTAGGCGGAAAGTGTCGTCCCTGATTACCCTGTGTGGACTGCACGGTCTTATGTTGGACGACACTTTACGCACACGCATTAAACCCCCTTTTCACAGAGCTAGGCTCTTATATATCAATCATAGGCGGACATTCTTCTGAGAAAATCAGTCAAATATCAGAAGTTTCTTGTGAATGACAAAACAGAAAGCAAGAGTCATATCATACACTTTGAGTCAAATGACTATTCTCTAACCTGTAAGATTGGGAATGAAACGAATATTGAATCGACAGCGTTTCTTCTTAAGTCGTTGCGCACCTAAACGTACCAAAACCAAGTTAAATAAATGGCAAAGAAATCGCAACCTCAATGTACCCTTAAAGGGGCCGTCCAACAGATTTTGGCATGTATTGAAGCTTTTCATTAAATGCTTTAAATGCTTTATATTGATAAATTTAAACATTTGAACTAAAAATCTCCAGTCAAAAAACAATAATACAATTTAAAAAAAAAGGAAAAAAAGTAACCCTCAACAGGGCTCGAACCACTGACCCCTGGATTCCTGGAGTTAAAAGCTACCCGCCTTAACCACTCGACTGTCCACGCTCATGATAAGACGTATTTTTTAGCTATATAAGCAATCCTGGTAGTTTCCCAAAATATCGTTTCGCGTCGTTCGACGCTTTATCTTTTGGACAGTCCCGTTAATACATACTTATTTTATTTTCAATTCACATTAACAGAATAATATAAATATTTAGTCTTTGCCAAATAAAATTGCATTTTTCTACAGTGTGTTATTGTAGTTTGTAGTCTTTCAAAATCTAATATATAATGTAAATAAAAATTTAATTGTTGTTTTTTTAGGTTGAGTCGGTATGACATAGAGTAAAATAGTGTAGTAGTGCGTTTGTTTAATACCCCCACCTTCAGGCATGGGTTTGCCCTTGTCAGTCCGTCCGTTCACAGTAAACCTGCCGATATCGACCCGATGTCGGTATGGTGAAGCCATTATACTTGACGTGTTTGCTGATGAAGGCAGATATTGATCCTGGCTGTGAAGTCATATATTTGTTTAATATAAGCTAATAGTATAGCAAATGAGATCCTAAATATGGGACCAGAGTAGTCTATGAAAGCCAACAGCAAGTTTTATATATCAAAATGTAGGTCTTAGTCTGAATTTAATGGTAATGGGTATTATTTTTTCCATAAGTGTTGGAGTTGCCATGTAAACAAAATGTGTTGGGGACAATGCATTCGAATATTGAACCGACATCGACCCGATGCCTACAGAGAAATAAGATGCTCCAAAAAATCAGATGAAACTAAAGTTACCAGTTTTTGAAGTTTTGTGTTTTGCAGTAAGAAATTTGCAGTTGTTGTTGTAGGTCATGCCTAAATCGTTTGGAAGTAATTTGACTGTGTCGACTTCACTGACCTGACAATTAAACAAACATTTATGGTTCAACTTTTCGATGTGATTTTGATGTGTCCAATGACGAAATTAATGCACCGATTTCAATCTTTGTGACATCTTTACTCATAAACATCATCCAAACATAATTGCATCGTCATCCATGCAAGATGCCTGAACAAGAGGACCATGATGACCCTGAAGCTTGCACATGAGTTTGAGGTAAATGAGGTAATTGTCGACACTTGAAGTGGTGACCAGGTTTTTGACAAACTTGACATGATAAGGATAGTCAAAAATAACATTCTGATCAAGTTTCATCAAGATTGAGTATTAAATGTGGCCTATATTGTAGTAACACTGTGGGAGCAGTGGTCTAATGGAAGGACGCCGGCTTAGGGATCGAGAAGTCCCGGGTTCGAATCCCGCCCTGACCACTGAAATTTCCTTGAGCAAGAAATTTATCCCACATCTGCTCCTCTCCACCCAGGTGTATACATGGGCACCCGTGATCAGGGTAAAAATGTAAAGCGCCTTTGAACGTACATCTCGAGTATGAATAGGGCGCTATATAACTGTGGTATAAAAAAAAAACAAAAAAAAAAAAACAAGGTTTTTCTAAGATTCGATCAGTTGTCCAAGTATTTGGACGCATGTGGCTTAGATATTGTGAAGATTGACATTCTGACCGACTTACGTCAAGATGGAGTCATACATGTGGCTTCTAGATTGGCTTCTTGAGTTAGAACAAGGTTGTTCTAAGATTTGTTCCGTGACCTAGTTTTTTGGACGCACATAAACCCTGATTCGAATTAAGCCGCACCTGACCCAGATTCGAATTCTGCCTACCCTTTGTCATGAAGAACATTCTGACCAAGTTCCAGCAAGATTGAGTCATAAATGTGGCTTCGAGAATTACCAATTAGTAACAATGTCAGTATATACGCGTATATTGGATATACTTTAATTTTAAAGCGTAATAGAAACAGGTTATAACATTTATGCTATACAACTTTACATACAGCACACAGTGTTATTAAGCAACAATATTTTATTTAAGAATGAACACTTGGCGAAATGGTTTACCACAAATTGCCTTGGACGACATGTAAATATAACTTGCGTTATGTTCGAAATTTTGTCGAACAGGTAAAAACTGTTAAAAGTATATCATATACTTGGCATCATCGAGTCGGCTTTTCCTCGCCGATTATGAAATGATCGAGTATCTAAAAGAGGACCAACTTGAAAGCTGTTTGACATATACGATGTTTTATTTATCAACGCAGGTCATTAACATAAAACGTAAATAGAACAGGCAAAAACAACACGATTCATGGCATATAATGGATCCCCAAAGACCAGGTCATTACTAAAGTTATATTTTCGTACATTTACGAAATACAATAGTAAAACATATATTATGCATGTTTTATCATAGTTGTGAAATGGTTTACGGTAATAAACACACCTCACAAAGCAATCATAAAGGGTTTTAATCAACGGTGTTCTGAATAGTTTTGATCAAAATCGGATATCGTTTATATTAGAAATAATTATTAAAATGAAACCGACGTTTCATAAGGGAAATGTGTTTATTTGTTGAAGGTTGAACGAATGCAAGGCTCCCATTGTATTTTTTTTTATCACTAATCTCTTTAGAACAAAGAAATCAAATTATCCGACGAACTTATATCAGGCAATATTAAATGCGATGAGTGCGTGTTGTGCACCTTTTATCTATTTTGCATCCTCGAGGTTTTAATTAGTAATTGTTTGTGATCGTGTTGATATTTGAAGATAAAAAAGCATTGGTTTCCTCGAATGTACATAACTTCTTAATAATTAATATCATTTTCAAACACAAAAGAAATCAAATTATCAGAGTTTCAAATTGAAATTTTAATGTCTTTTTGTCACATATCATAGGTATTTTTTTAATCAGGCGTTTTCGCTTGATTCAGTCTTTTTTTAAAGTGTATGCGTGTGTTTGTGTGTGCGATTGTGCGCGCGCTTGCGTGTGCGTGTGTGTCTACCAAAAAGGCGAGGTTATGTGGTGATTCTGTATACCGTCAACCTGTTCTCCGATCATATTTTTCATATACCTTTTCTATACTCACGAGTAAAACAAATATTCGATCATATATCGAAAAAAGCTTATTTTCTTTTTATAATTTTTAGTATTGCAATAAATTAGCAAACATCCGCAAACAAAACAACATCATGACGTCATCAAAATATGTGCTTAAGACCGTCATAAATGAGAATAGTCGGAAACAAGTCACAATCTGTGGGTGTTTGAAGCTAAACTTGGTTTGTTAATTTGTTTATGGTTTCGCGGTAAAAACAATGTTGTGAATATTCTACGCACTTCTTTAATTGACAGAAAAAGTAACTGACACTGTTAGACAAGTATAATAAATGAAAACTTTTGCAATTTTTCTGATATTTTTATAAGTGAAAACACTGAAAACTATTTTATCCACAAATACAATTTTATATTGCACGAAAAAGCATAAAATAATGATGACATATCAGAAGTAGGCCCATGATGTTCGACTTAAATTGGGTTTGTGTGCTGTTCTTTTTTTATTTGAATACATGAGGAAAAAAAGCACACTCTTTAACGAATTATCAATAGCTTCATGTAATTCCAGACGATAAATCACAAACACTGGAGAACTATGGTGTGACAAAGAAGTATCCTGCAATATATGTCGAGAATCACCTGTTTTATGTTTAAGGCAAAAACCATTATCAAGACTTTACCGTTTTCCCTGATCATTTACGCGGATGTAGTCCTTTCATGATTTAATAATCATCAATTAATTTGAATAATTTAATCATGGCTCAGTAAGCTATACATATGTGGACATATAACGAGTGATATAGTTTGTTCGGGTGAAGGTTCATTCATATGTGGACATATAACGAGTGATATAGTTTGTTCGGGTGTAGGTTCATTCATTTGGTTCAAGCGTTTTGATGAAATGAATATCGCACGGAACGCCAAGGAAGCTATCAACGACGTAGACCAGAGGATATTAATGTTCGAAGTGTTTTGGATTCTCGGAAGACCGATAGAAGCGTCGTCTATTTTCGGCAATGTGCTAATAATACTAGTGGTTGTTAGGGACAAAATAACTACCACCAGTTTTTTGTTCGAAATACTTGCAAGCACTTATTTGTTATGTACATTAACGGGTCCGCTGTTGAAAATAATTGTTATATTAAGTTTTGCGGCGTTTACATATTTAAGTTCAGATGTTATCGAACAATATCGTAATTTTTTAACTGAGATGATTGAGGCACTATCGACGTGGACGCTGGTTCTCATAACTACAGAGAGGTTTTTAAGTGTTATGATGCCGTTTAAAGTTAAAGAGGTGGTGACGGTGCCAAGGGTGCTCCTTGCGGAGATTGCGATATCTATCGTTGTTGTGGTGGTCCAATATCTGCGACGTTTCTACGTGGTCGAATATTATGAAGTTGCTTGGAATGTTTTAAGAAGTTATACATGGGAATTATTCAATGATATTTCTGACTGGGTATTGTTTGCAGGTTTACCATTCATTGTCATGATTACAGCGAATGTAGTGATATGGTTAAAGCTTCTCAAGTCGTTTGCACAGCGACCCACTCAATCCGCAAAGTTCCGTTCAGTGACGACAAATCTACTAATGATCAATTTTTCATTTCTTATAACGAATGTACCTTTCAGGTGAGTCAGTTTTATTGATCATTATATCGGGACAGATATATCAGATATAGAGTATACCATTTTTTAAGCGACCATCTACCTTATTTACCTTAATCGTGCTCTTAACTTTTACGTGTATTTTTTGAGCGGTGAGAAATTCCGAGAGGACGTAAGAAGATTATTCTCTAGCATGACAATGTGCACAAAATAAAAAAAATAATTTTAATTGCTTGTGTTATATTCGTTACCTGTTTTGAAAAAGGCGTAAACTATATTTGTTACATGTTTCTTGGCTAAAAGGAGAGTACCGGTAGGTAGAGTAAGGTGTTATAAATTATTTTAGTATACAGTGACTGGTCAAAACACAGAGTCTAAAACGGAAAAAATAAACATTGGAAATAACATTTAACATCATTTATACATATATTAATTAATGAATCAATTAAAAGACATGTGTTTGACCAAAAGGTAATCATTAACCCATTAATGCCTAGCGCCTAGAAAAAAGGCCTTGGGAAACAGCGTAGATGCGGCGTCTCATCAGGTCTGCGCTGTTTGCTTAAAGGAATTCCTGTAAGAAATATTCTAAATACTGTATTGAAATAAATATACTAGACATCCCCAAATTTGGAAATAAATTGATCCAATTTAGAAGGATGGGAGAGTCCACTAGGCATAAATGGGCTAAAGCTCTCTTACAATATTTAACTCCATGTATTCATATCATAATGCACAGGCTTATCTGGGATGACAATTTACGCACAAGCATTTTGCCCAGTTTTCTCAGAACACGACACATATTTTCTAGAGTGAACCTGGTAACCTGAAACAAAACTATTTTTTAAGACCTATGTGTGCTTTCTGTTAATATATTTTCATATAGTATTTATGTTTTATGAAGCATCGTAGATGTTGCTCCTATAAGACCCGTATCTGGATCATTGCGATAGTAAATTTTGTTTTTTACTTGGTTTTTAATTATTAACGATTTTTTTTCCAAACATTATTGTTTTGTGTAGTAAATACATTAAATGATTAAATGAATTTCAAAAATTCCCGCGAAGTCCTTTTTTTTGCTTCTGTTTAAAATATGTTGTTTGTGTTAAGCAAATGTAATAATGTAAATGTGTTAAGCAAATTTAAAAGTAAAACATTAACTTCTTGAAATTGATGTACTGCTAGTATATTGTTTTTGATTACATTAGTTGATTTTGTAATTATTTATGATTGTTCCAAACATTTTAATTTTGTGTAGTACATACATTTAATGAGTCAATGAGTTATCCAAAACTCATAAATCGTTGAAGTCCCGTTTGTTTTTAGTATTAACTATAAACCATGAATTATATTTTTGTCTCGTATAAAATATGATGCTTGTGAACAGTTAATGAGTAAACAGATTTAAAAGAAAACATCAACTTTTTTGCAATTGTTGTACCGCTAGTGAAGTGCTGTTGCTTGATTGCATGACTTTATTTAAAAAAAAAAACTAATACAGATTGTTCCAAACATTGTAGATTTGAGTAGTAAATACATTAAATAATTAAATGAGTCTTCAACAACCTCAATAATTTGCTATTGTATTTAATATGGTGTTTGTAAACGGTTAATAAGTGAAAAAAAAAGTAAAAATGAAAACACGCACATTTTGAAATTGTTGTACCGCTAGTGTATTTTTGTTACGTAGGTTACTTGATTTTATAATTATTTAATATTGTTCAAAATGTTGCAGTTTTGTGTCGTAAATACAGTTAATGATTAAACGAGTTTTCAAAAACTCGAAAATCTGCGTAACCCCATTATTTTTTATTAACTATAAACTATGTACAATAGTTTGCTATTGTATTTAATATGCGTTTGTGTCTCGTTAATGTATGAACACATTTAACAGAAAATATCAACTTTTTGTTATTGTTGTACCGCAAGTGTAAAGTGGTTGCTTAGATTACTTGATTTAAAATTATTTCAGATTGTTCCAAACAATGTAGTTTTGTGTAGTTAATACATTTAATAATTAAATGGATTTCCTTAATCTTAAAAATCGGCGAATTCCCAGTATTCGATATTAGCTATCTACTACATTTTGCTCTTGTATCAAATATGTTGTTAGTGTATTGTGAATTAGTGAACAATTTTGGAAGAAAACATAAATTTTATGTAATTGTTGTAACGCTAGTGTATTGCTGTTGCTTTCATTACTTGATTTTATAATTATTAAAAAAATTAAGTTAAAATGTAGTTTTGTGTATTAAATACATTAAATGATTACATGAAACTCGAAAATCTGCGAATTCCTATTGTTTGAAATTTACTATAAACTATTTAGCTAAAATGTAGTTTTGTGTATTAAATACATTAAATGATTACATGAAACCCGAAAATCTGCGAATTCCTATTGTTTGAAATTTACTATAAACTATTTAGCTTACCTCGAAACATTTGCCTAGCATACTCTTAAAGAACACGGAAAAAATGCTGAAATAGTATGTTTTTAACCTTGTGAAACGCATTTATTTATCCTACTATTTCCTTGTCTCACTGAGCCGTAGTCAGCTCCCTACGACGACGTAAGGGTCATCAATACACTTCTACACACCCCTGGAAGATGCAAAAAGTGCGCACTTGGGTCCACTTCTCATGTAACCATAGTGTTACTCCTAACAGTGTATGTAAAGTGTGAATAATAATTCAACATTTGTGCATTATGGTTGTCAATGCATTTACTTCATAACCCATGTGTAAGAACACCCAGTAATCGAAACTAATAAAATATGTCGAGAAGGGCTAGTAGTATCGCGCGAATCTTAACTGGCTCTGATGGCTTGACCTACTTAAAATTACAATAATAATAACAGTGGTGGATTTCTGTTGTCTCTTATGTTATCAATGATATGCTTTTTATTTTAAGCTCTTTTTTGTTCACATAACAATGTGCTTTTTATATGGCTAGTTTTTATACTTAAAGCAGTAAGAAATAGCAAATACTATATTGCCTTTGATCGCATTATCCTACCAACGATAACTGTTTTTTTTTTTGCTAAACGTAAGCATTGTAATGCAAAGCATAGATGTATGAATTGTCTCCCCTGGACCTCTAAACAACCTAGTCATCTCGGTCTTAATGCACAAACACAGCCCATCATCTTTAATCATACATGAAGTGCTTTATCAAAACTAGTCTTTCCTGTACCTAAGGACACACCTTGCCGGATAACTTAAAAAAAAATCCAGTGGAGAGTGTCCATGAGTTTCTAAGGCAATAGACACCAAATTAAAAATTCCTATTATCCCCCAAACTTTTGCCAAATTTGTTAGAAACCGTGCATTGATAAATTTCTATTCAGACACCACCGTGTTCGAAGTTCACACGGCATATAAAGCAATGCGATTATACAAACTGTTATATGTCTGTAAATAAGCTACTAAAGTTCAATTGTTTGTTTGCATGTCTGGTTTTCTTGTAGTTCCGTGTGCCTCTCTTCTCATGCCCTTTCTCTATTATCACAGAACAGTTTGCCAGTTATTTTTAAATATGGCCGAAATAATACTCAAATCAGACTGAAATTGTAAAAAAAACAACAATACTACATTCTCTCGCATTTTTCTACTTACGATAATTGTTGCCTTCGTTATCAGCTATTCAAACCTAAACATTAGATGCGCGCTGTAGGAGACCAATAGCGAGTTCAATCGAGTGCCATGCTTCCACTATAAAGATGAAGGTGGCAACCTTGCAAATGGAGACGGGTATGAGAATTAGGATCATCAATGGAAAAAAAACATAATTAAAATGGGAATGTTTTTCATTAACCACTATTATTCTGCTCAGTTGTACCATTCATAATTTAAGAATTTAATACATTTGAAAGTTGTTATGTCCAAAACAATACCATATTTCACAATGTTCACGATCTGATGTCAAGAACTCAACAACAAACTAACATTGCCGAATTACACCACACGTGTTCCTGAGCATCACGTGTGTCTAAGGAGTAATAACTGCTTTTCAACATTTATTTTAATCAAAATTTGTCTATTAGTTATTCGTTCAATGAACAACATTCATAAATAAATCCCCAGCAAACGAAATGTGTAAGCGAGGACAAAGCCAGCACGGTGAGATGTGCATGAACCGATATGGTTGTGGACGAGGTAGATGTGTTGTGAATGTTGCCCTAGACCTGTTTACGAAAATTCCTTAAACTTTGAGTAATAAAGATAATAAGCATCTCAATACTGATTCAAACTGCATACTCAACAATTATCTGTGCTGTTATACTTTTACGTTGGTTGTAATATAACACCAACTATGTGGAATATTTAAGTCTAGCTTAATCCACAATGTTTTTTGTCCAAGATGTGTTCACAAAAACTATTCTTTGTTGGGCGTTGGTCCCCAATACGAGTGTAAAAATATCCGCGACATTACTGTAGTCATAACTCTTTTTTTATTGACGATCGTTTTCAACAACAAAAACCAATCAACATCAACGCCGTATATCATTTAAAAAGATATTATTCGTTTATGTTTACATGTTTGTCTTTCATAAAGGTATCCGATATATAAACTTAAATGAATATATAATTATTATATATAACTCAAATCATTATTGTGTCACTGTTGCGTACATATATTATTTGTTACACGTATACTTTGTACAGTACTGTGGGAACATTATCGCAGTGTCTATAACGCTGTTTAAATTGTTGAAATTGATTCATATGTGTTAGCATTTTTAAATATGTCAGAAACATATCCATACTAAAGTTTTCATTCAATCTACTACACAATTAAAAAAATCTACACAATATATAGATTTCAACAATCATAGTAGTTTGCTTCCCCTTTATCAAATAATAAATACTGGTATTTTAGTAGCGAGCTCGAAGAGCACACCGAAGGCGTGCTCGAGGCGAGCACAACGGTAACACGAGTACTTGACTGTACAGGTTTTTTTTTAAAGTTTGGTACCTGCGAGCGCAATATCCGAACCGGAAACCGGAACCGGACATTTTCGGAGTAAATAAACGGTGTCTCCTGATTGATCATAATGATAAAATAGATAAAAATTATCAAATTTACTGCTTTAAAATATTTTTAAATTCTTCTCAGTATTTATTGTGACTATATTTCGAAAAACGTGTAAAACAGTTGTCTTTATTCCGGAAGTTTCCCGTTCGATGACGTCATCACCAAATTTAGCACTGGAATTCCCTTGTTTTTAACAAAAAAGATTTATTTTGTTTTTGAAATCATCATTTCACGTTGTTTTTCAATTAGAAAAAGAATAAATAGTATGCAAATTTATTTTATTATCTCAAGAAAAAAGGTGAATGAACTGGTTGGCGGAAAGCATTTGGATAGCAGCCAATAAGAATTTTAGAATTTTCGGCGAGATGACGTCATGTTTTTGCGCGTGCTATTTCCCGGTATCTGGTCGTTTCGCCCTAATACCCGTTCGCCCTGGTCATCCTAGACATTAATCGATCTCGCTTTGAGGCTTTGCCTTATTTCATATTATAATATAGTAATTAAATAAAATAATCGTACAAACACGTCACTTTTGTTTATTAAAATGTCTTAAGTACCAACATGTTTCGGCCATAGCTTCATCAGTAGTACATCAATATAAACAAAAACATCGGAAGTGACGTCAACGTCATACAATAACGTAACGTCGTTTGGCGTAGTATATAGTAGTATTTTTATTTTTGTCATTGTAGGCTAGAAACTTATTTGTTTTTGTCTGAATAAATGCTGTTGTTTTTTGTTGTATATAACATTTTAGAATCGTCACTAAATAACAGACTATTCAAAATAGAGAATAATAGGTTAGTGTTGATTATAGATCAGGTTTATCATGCGAGGCTTAGAAAACAAAAAGCACAAGCCTTGACGAGTGCTTTTTCGTTTTCGTGCCGAGCATGATAAATCTGATTTATAATCAACACTAACCTATTATTCTATTTATCCCACTTTTTATTCAGTAAACCTTTTTATTTAAACAAAATTTGTTTAACTGGATAATTTCGCTGGATTTATGACGTCATTTTGTCTAAAAAATGACGTCATTTTGTGTCGTGTTTTATAGCAGAAATTTAATCAACGGGGCTTTAATCAACCGAATTCGCTGTAAAAGTGGGATAAAAGGGTATATTGGATATGAATCCAATATTGTATCTACACCTTTTCTTTGTCTGTTCGCCCCTTTACGCATCAAAATAAAATAAAACAAATACAAATCAATCGAAAGCACGATTTCAATCAAATCCTTCGTCTATTAAGAATTCACATCAATACTGGTTAGCGAGTATTTCCGGACAGTAGTATGTTCCGGACGTTTTAAAATATGTCATTTGCATATGCATTACGAAGTTAATTCGATTGGTATTCTAAATAACTGAATGGTAAAAAATATAATGTTTACGCTGATAGTCTCCAATGTATGTTGCTGTCATCTGGGGAATTAACATGGCAAGCACATGTAAATATGCAAATTTTTTATGTATGTATGATGTTACTTTTCATGCCTATATGTCAGATGCCAAACACGATTTCAACATGAAACTGCATGGGTGTATAGATTTCAACGAGGAGAAATACCATGTGCAAGAAACATTACCCTTAACTTTCGAAAAGAAGAGTTGTTGCCCTTTGTTGTTTTTGTATGATGTAACTTTTCAGTGCTATATCTAAGATACTATACACGATTTCAACGTTAAAATTCATTGGTGTATCGATATCAATGTGGAGACTTGCAATGCATAAAACAATAACCCTACACTTTTTATTTTATAGTTTATCCAGCCGCATGTCGGTCTTTCAAAAAGAAAATCAGGATAATATTGCTCTTTGTTTTTTGTGTGTTTCATACATGTTTCGATCTGCTGTGCTACATCTCTGATACTATTCGCTTGATCTAGTTCGGCAAACAATAAAAACTAAATCTATTCGGTGGGGATATCAATTCTAAAAAGGCATGGATTTCCCTTTGTCCGTCTATCCGTGCCCAGCAAACATTCACACATAAACCAAATGTCAGGTTGGTGGTAGCATTATACCTGAGGTGTTTGCTGTCGAAGGGCATATATCGATTCCGACTTTGAATTCATATATATGCTTAACTTTAAATGAGCTTATGTGTTAGGGTCATGCTAGTTCAATTTCGCCACGTGCTGTCTTGTCTCATAAGTTATTTAAAATACACACATTTTTAACACGCATGCGGAAATTGGTCCGAAGCGGTCTAATGTGTAGCGAGACATACAACCTATATGATATTGGGCCGACATTGCACAGACATTACATGTGTTTATGATTGTGTATTGTGTCATTCACGTTGATATTGAAGCGAAAAGCGAATACACGAGACTGTCAAGCCCTTCACTAGTCATTAGCAGGATGTTGCACCGAAGGGGCCAGGACTGATCGTATATTTAAATTTAAAAAAAACGCGGACAACTGATAAACTTCGTCTGTCTTCTTTAGTTATTATATAACTTGCGAAATCCATCCTATAACTTGTACATGCATGTAATTTAACTTTAAAGCACAAAATTGCTTTTGTTTATAATAGAAAAACAACTGTCAAAACAAATATACATGCGTTTCTATAAAAATCAGGTATAGTAGAAATGATCGTCTGTTAAGCTCATTAAAAGTGGAAAAAGGCGAAGTGGAAGCATTTCAAGCCAATTTTGAATATGGTAAATGTACATAGAATGACTGCGTTCTGGTAATGTCGGGACGACATCGAGTCTTTTTTTTTCATCCGAGATTGTTAAACCCTATATCGACCTGATGTAAAAGTCGTATTAACCCCTCCTAGTGCAAATATAAAACATTCGCTGATCCCCATTCCGTCAGTCTGTCGCGTTTTTATGTCGAGCGGAAACAACAAAGTGTAATTGTCAGAGCGATGCGAGATTTTGTTTACGATTTCAAAGGCATGTGACCGTTTTCAATTTTGGTATTTTAGTTCGGTGTACATGTAGGTTGTTTCTTGTTGTTTGTTTTAGTTCAGTGAACATTAAGATTGTTTCTAGTTGTTTGTTTTAGTTCGGTGTGATGTGCATTAAGATTGTTTCTTTTTGTTTGTTGATGATGGTATGTGCATATGTTCAGTTTTTGAAAGATTGGTATTTATTCAATATTCCGTCCCCTTATATGAAATTACATATCTGCCGCTATACCTTTCATTGTTTTGTTTGTGTTAATTTCGTTGTGTAACCCTCCAAAGCAGGATAACGTATATTATAAAATAAACACTCTTTAGAAGTATACAAGTTAATCATTATTCAGAAAAAAACAACATCGCGTGGGTTTTTCAATGATGTATTGCTTGTTTTATATCTTTAATTCATTTCACCATCGAGGCGATTGCGCCGTGGCCTTCACCTGAAAAACAAGCACAGCACAGCGGTTTAATAACATAAACAGATCTCATGATGATCCACACTAAATCGTATTGTCGATTTAACAAATAAGAACTAAAGCGTATCTATACATTTCTTTTTATAGATTGTTTCGCGACAAGCTTAAGTAAATGTTATGTTGTTTACTTTGATATCACCGGTTTCATTTACAAGTTGAACACAACTACGTGCCTTACATTCGTGTCATCCGAATATGGATCCGCTATTACAATGGCAGGTACCATGCGAACAGTAACCCCCAGGATGGTTCAATGCGTAGCAGTGTAGGGAACATGCCGACTCGCTTATGTCTCAGGTCCCCCGCTCTGCATCTGTGACAAACAACAGTTGTACAACACAATACAATGTTTTTGTGATATGATGATATAGTAAAAGTTTCATTTCAAAATACAAATCAATAAGGATTGTCATCAGTGTAGGACGTGTACAGAGCTACAGTAGTACATGGTATTGCATGAATTGAATATTACCCCACCATTTGACAAACAACTGAGTACTGAGTGATTTAATTGAATGATTAATCTATGTCTCCTCATGTGCAGTAATGAAATATTGTGATTACACATACACAATCAACCAATATGAACAAATTGTGCACTCAAAATATTAAGTCATAGAGTACTATTCAGCTGCTCTAATAATTTACTTGATCAATAATGAAAACACGAATACGTATAGGTTACTACACGGCTACGGTGTGCCATGGTCCCGTACTGGTTCTCCTTCGGCAGTATTGGCCCGATGGTCTTTGCCTCCGAAAAGGTGCCTTAACGTATCCATGGCTCACCATAACCTTGTTGTAACCTATTTATTCTCTTATCTCTTGTTATGTAAATAGCAATTACATCGTTTTGGTTTTTAGTATCTCGCTTACTAAATAGGTGAAGTTTATATGGTAATATTGATTTAGGTAACTCAAAGTGCTCCGTACATGAACACTTTCTGTTGATATGGCGATGATATTTATATTGACAAGATTGTAAAGGCATTATTTTGTCATTAAGAATAGTTCAAAGCACATGTACCACAAATTTTATCTAAAATGACTCATGTTTCAAATTTTATCAGAAGTTTTGAACTAACTTAGCGGACAGCCCTCGTATAATAAGTAAGCAAGTTATATCGCGTATTTGTTACACACACTCAATACACGTGGCGTGTAATTAACAGGTCACAAATTATAGATACATGTATACAGTGCCAAAGCTTGTCATGATAAACTAGTCACCAGACAAAATACCTTGTATAGATAGATAATATTTTGTAAATATGTGATGCTTATTGTACTAGTGTGTTTTTGTTTTATGTCACATTTTAAACAAATGATTTTTATAATATCATGTTCTACAGCGTTTTTTATCATCATTTATGTCATAACAGTTGTATATATATATGTATATTTATAGGTGTGTCTCTCATAACTCATACTGAGTGGTTTTATACATGTCTTTTATTTTTACCATATTTTTATATGTGTATCTGTCATAACATGTACGAAAGTGAGACGCAAATAAACTGTCTGTCTGTCTGTCCGTCCGTCCGTCCGTCCGTCCGTCCGTCCGTCCGTCCGTCCGTCCGTCCGTCTGTCTGTCTGTATATTGTACCATAATTTTCATCCGTTTTTCCATTTAAGCCAAAAACAATAATCTGATAAAATTTAAGCGTACGATCCGTAGGTAACAAGGAACTTAAAAAAGAAGGAAAATTCCCTTTATATAACCTTCCAGGAAAAGCAAACATTTGGTGATGACAATCAGTATGAGTGAGATATGCCATTCTAGATGTTAGATTCTGATATACTGAACGTATGCTCAAAGGGATTAAGGATTTCAGCTTGTAAACAAATTTTAATGCAATATTTTGTGCCAAAAAGATGAATAATACTGTACTTGCGTTTGCAATATTATTTTAATTTTTCTAAATGTATCGTTGATAAGAAATTAAGAAAATGTAATGGAAATGGAACTAAAAAAAAATAGTCGGGGAATACAAAATAATAACCAATATTTTATTTACTTATAAACAATACACTAGACAATGTATATTCCTGCGAATGATAACAAATATACACTTAAAGAATGATAACTGGCTAACTTACGCGCTGCATTCACGGCTGCTATCAGCAGTACTGCAGAAGCACGACCACTTTGGCTGTCATCGTCTTTGAAATAGTCTCGAGCGACTTAATGTGAACGAATTGTGCGGGTCTTTATAAAAGCGGCGTTTTCTATATGGCCTCATTTTTTGCAATAGTATCAATTTTCAGACAATGTTCTGAATAAAAGAATACTGGTCATTCCATAGTTGTGCGGACGACGCTACGTGCAAAATCTTGTGTATCTCGTCCTAAATTTGAGACATTGTTCTCATTTTTTACCGATTCATATCTTCGCTGACGCGACGGACAACATCTTTCGTTTCTCATCCAAGCTCTTACTAGGACTTTTTAACCCATGGACATTAAAGTCATACACGCGTTTACATGATAACGACTGTATTTACTTTTTTCTATATACAATAGTATGTACAGTATATTAATATGGGAAGAGTGTATTCGTACCATGGCTTACAGTATGTTGCTTGCTGTCGTTGCTTACTGTTAGACGCTAGCAAGCATAACATAATTTATCACATGCAATACCTTGTTTTCAATGTAATACAGACATTACGTATTTTTTTATATTACACACGCGTAATACATTTTTAAGCGTTTTCATTGGCTACATAATCAAAAACTAACCAATCGCATGGCTTTATTTTGATGAAATGACGTCGTCAATATGAAATGACGTCATGATAGTAAACAACTTTAAGATATTTCAGCATTTGTTTGGTCAATTAAGATGTATTTTATTAAGTTTAAAAGCATGCGATAAAAAANTTTGTTTTACATACGCAAACGAAGATACACGTTCTCCTGTATAAACACGTATGGCAGGGTCTCTAAACACGTATGGCAGGGTCTCTAATGTTCAGATTAATTGTATGTTTTAAGTATACATGTATTGACCACTAACGGCACTATATTCCTAAACTAATTTGTAATACCAGTTGCTCATTTTACAAATTCATAATTATCCGGAGTACATGCATCTAATAACTGATAGTTCCAATAAGTGCGTTTAATTTTTCGTAGATAAAGCATTTTAAATAAGTTCGAACTTTTTAATAAGTGTGTATAACCGCATTACGTAGTACATTTTCCTTTTTTGCAATGTTCAAGTGTTAAGGGTGTCCGATTTCTTTGAGATTATCTAATAATAAAATGGGTTAGTAACACGAGGACAATCGAGCATTCAAAACAGTGTAAATAGTTGAACAGTTTCGATACAAGGGACGCTATTTGTTATTTCTAGGGCTTGTAGCTGCAGCTTACGAGGAGACTTATTCAGCCTAAATGGGCTTCTGAAGTCTATAGTGAATTCGTATACCCTTGGTAGATTAAGGAAGATTTTAGCGTTAATAGCAAGCAATACTATTCATGTTCAGCCGTTGTTTATGTGCATGTATTAAGATGCGGCTCTTACTCGGTGATACACAGAATCAAATCTAGGGTGATTCCACTTTATCTATAAGCACTACTCTGTCAATATCAATGATATTTACCAAAACTAAATGATAGAAGCACGAGGAGGCGGAGGTACATTGCATAACGTAGAAGCAGTGATTACTATGCACAATGGCCGTTTTTTATGTTAACAAAATACAATATGATTGTTTTCATAATATGAATATCTTGATCTTCAGTTGTGGATTTTCAGTTTTCGTCTTGATCTACTTGTTTAAATAGTTCCGCTCAAAACATTGAACCGTCCATTTCAAACCCGAATGATCTACCAGCCTTCCTTGCACACAAGTTAATGGCTACATCTTAAAATCACGTTTTTTTAATATCCTATTTCAGATATGAACAATTCTAGCGCAGTGTTAGTCGATCAGGAAGAATACTACTTAGACCGCTACCGGGAGCGCGAGGTGCGCCGAACCGGAAAGAAGGTGAAGCGTTCTCAGAGTGACGTCACGCTCCATTCCACGCGACGTCCTAAAAATAGAAAACAGCGCGGAGAAACGCCCTTTGATCGTCCTGCAAAGTCTTCCAATAAGTCACGTGATGCTGATGATAAGAACAGTAACGAGAGGCGAGGCTCTCGGGATAGTAGAGATAAGTACGATAAAGGAAGCCACGACAGCCGTGATAGTCGTACAAACGATCGTGACGCTCGTCGTAACGATCCGCGAACGACATTGGTGGACATTCATCGTCCTTAGAAACCCGCTCCAGCTCCGCCTCAACCTAAGCCAAAGAGAAGCGAGGACCGGACGACACATGTAATTGAGGTGGAATCCAAGTTGACGGAATCAGCGACAGACAGTGCGAAACTTAGGGCAATAGAACGGGAACGGGCTAAGGAGAAAGAGCGGGCTTTGGAACGGGAACTCGAAAAGGTGATTGAAAGAGACAACCGCGCGTTTGTGAACGACGAAGTTGCCTCTAGTGAGCTAATGTCCGACCTTATACTTACGAAGGAAAACCATCAAAATATGAGAATTCTGTCGTCGCTAAAATGGCAGCTCTGACTGAAACACCGAAAGCGACGCACATCCGCCCTAACGCTCCTAATGACCAACCGACGCGCGAAATACCTCATTCTTTTCACGCTGAAGTAACTAAGAAACTTGAAGATCTGAAGAACTCTGACGGCGTCGATGTCTCGCGCACACTGGACACCGCGGACGGCCCTTTGGCGACCTCTACCGGCAAGCATTCCAGGGCCAGCCAACCACCGAGTGGCCGCGAGCATCGACGGTCCCGTCGAGGCTCTCACGTTACTGATGCAGATGGTATGTTGACATCCTCCATGTTTTTACACGTACATTACTGTAAACAATAAAAAGGGAGGGAACTCTAATGAGCCAAATTAAAGCCAAAACAATTATCCGTATATTAACAGATTGGATAATATGGGTAGGATTGCTAACAGTGTGTTACTTGTTGTTGCTGTTTATTTTTAGACGCTATCCAACATAGCAAAAACGTTTACCGTAGTTTGACTTAAGAATGAAACAATATAAACACAAAAACATATAACAATATAAAAAAATCCTAATTTTAACTTAATTATATATACATGTTTGACGGGCAAATGCCATAAGAAAAGAGATTAACATTTGAACTATCAAATTGACTTTTTTTACATCCATTAATCAACAAACACATAATAATTATTGAAATGTTACCTTGCTTTCTTTGTAAAAAAATAGTATTAATGTCTTCTAAATGCGTGACATTTTCTCAAACTTGACACATTTTGGCTAGTTTTCTTGACATAGCCTTTCAACAATTGAAAGGGACCTGTTTACAGATTGTCGAAATGACATTTTTTTGTGTCTTAGATCCAAAAGAAAAATAACAATGTGCATCAGGGAGAGAAATAACTCTAAGGACGTAGACTCGCATTGAAAATACATTTGTATGTATAAGGATTTTTTTAATTTGATATAATTATATTTCTTTACAACCGACAGCATAATTTGGAGTGTTTTGTTGTTTTCGATACATTTGTGACAACACCATATCTGTTATAACGTTTTAAATGCATCATTATAGTTCCGATATTAACATTTATCAATTTTAATCATTTTAAGACGAACTTTAAAAAAAGCAAATTCTGTAAACAAGTAAAGAGCTTGATAAACTTGTATACTTATTAAATCAAACAACATATATTATACTTTGAAAATATTGTCTTCCTTCAATAAAATAAAATATTCATTTTATACATGTACTTAGTGACATTCATTATCCATGTCATTATGGTTGAACCAACATAATTAAGTAGGTTGAAAGAAATATTGATGGTGTATTGACTGTGTGCTCATAGCAGATTAATTATAATAACTACTAGTACAATATGGTATGCATTCTTTGCTATTTTTATATGGTATGCACAATCTGCCATAGTTATATGGTGTATATGGTATGCATACTTTGATGTAGCTGTATGGTATGGAAACTATGCTAATATTATATGGTATGCATACTTTTTCATTGTTATATGGTATGGATATGCTTTGCATACTTTGCTATTGTTATAAAGAATGCATATTCTACTAGTGTTTTATGGTATGCATATTTTGCTATTGTTATATGGTATGGATACTGTGCTTGTGTTATATGGTATGGATACTTTGCTATTGTTATTTGGAGTGGATACTTTGCAAGTATAATATGGTATGCATACTGAGTTTTTTGTTATATGTTATGGGTACTTTGCAATTATAATATGGTATGCAAAATTTGCTACGGTTATATGGTATGGATACTTTGCTATTGTTATTTGGAGTGGATACTTTGCAATTATAATATGGTATGCATACTGAGTTTTTTGTAATATGTTATGGGTACTTTGCAATTATAATATGGTATGCATAATTTGCTACGGTTATATGGTATGGATACTTTGCTACGGTTATATGGTATGGATACTTTGCTACGGTTATATGGTATGGATACCTTGCTATTTTTTTATGGTATGAGTACTTTGCTATTGTTACATGATATGGGTACTTTGTTATTGTTATATGGTATGGGTACTTTGTCATTGTTATATGGTATGGGTACTTTGCTATTGTTATATGGTATGGGTACTTTGCTTTTGTTATATGGTATGAGTACTTTGCTTTTGTTATTTGGTATAGGTACTTTGCTATTGTTTTATGGTATGGTTACTCTGCCATTATTATATTGTATGCATACTTTGCTATTATAATATGGCATGCATACTTTGAAATTGTTGAATGGTATGCATATATTGCTGAAAAGCCTTGGACTTCTGCAGGCGGAGATTTGAATTTATTTTATATTAAATGTTTTACTTCTTAAAGTTATTAAGTTATTTTAAAAATCTGTACATTGTTTTCACATACAACAAAGCGCATGCGATATAACGCGATTTTGTGTAATTGTGTATAAAACTGGCACTGTGTCATTTTATAAGAGAAAACTACTATATTTTATCATGATGTCAGGGATTTCTCAGGCAACCATTTTTATTCTGCAAGAAAACAGCAAAACTTCACTTTTATCTTGCATTATTTTGANATTATTGGCCTTCAATTGGTGAAAAAGAAATGTTTTCGTTTGTCTTTTCACAATTTGTTGACGTGGGCATTTCATGTTATGGTATACACATTTTATCTGATTGTAGGCAGAATAATTTGACCGTGCAGTCAAGATTGTTTTTCGAAATCGTTTCAGCTGCAAAACGCGTAACGTGCTTTATAAACAAATATAATACGACTTTCTTTATGATTTGTTTAATTGTCCATAAATACATATATGTACGTGTATAGGCCTACATATGTACAAGTCACTTTTATTTATTTCAGAAATCCTTCCCGTTAATTTTCGAGGGATTAGCGCTAAATAAGACTTTCAATGAAAACATTAAAATACAAGTCATTGCCAATGTGAATTAATAATTACAATAAATTAACATTAACACATAGAAACGCCACGATCTATTTGATTCACTTCCTTTCTTATTAACAAACAGCGAAATGTACTTTTTGATCAATCACTGACCTCGACACCTTACCTTGTGTGATATGATTGATTTTGTTTTCAATGGAAACGTGTCCGCCGCGGCTTACAAGGCCTATATGAAACTACACAGCCGTATATTAAATGCATGAATATGTCACCGTTAAGCGGTTAAACCTTAACAAACGTTCATGCAAGCATCCACCAATTATTTGTTTCACATAAATAGTGTTAGCCTAACCAACAGTAAACAACAGATCCGTCCACAAACGTATCCAGTAGCTTGGAAGAAAATATTGATAGAGTGGTGAAAAAAACAGTCAGTGTCTCATGTTAAAAATTTCAGTATATATTAATATGGCGTTGATGAAAAATGGCGTTACCATAGATTGGAAATCATAGACCCAGTCGAGTTTATGGCGTCCTTTCAAGGCTCGAACTCAAAGATTTATAAAACTCCAACTTATGGTGACACTTTATTGACGCCGAATACAAAAGATGTCCGTTCAAGCAAGCACAATTTTCAACCGAATAACAAGATATCGGTACGAGCACCTGCAATTTACAACCCAAGCGCAAGTTATTAAACACTCTGAGTGACGCTATCAGGCCCTTTATACATCCAACAATTAAAGTCATGGAACACGACTTCTCCACCAGCAGCATTCCTCTACCAAAGAAGATAAAAACAAAATCTGAACTTGGAACTTCTCTAAACTCATGGTGCACATGTCTTTCATTCAAATCGAGATGTCATGATCATTCCACTGTCGTTTTGTCCTGTCATTCCAAATTAAGTTCCTTCAGGTGCCAAATATAAGAAATCATCTGCAAAAGAAACGAGATTTTTTTCGTTCTTGATACCGTGAAAATGTTTTACGCTTCCGGTAGGTGTCTTGATGAATACAAAGATCTGCAGCCTTCAGGTGTGTACTTGGTATATCCAAATGTGGTACCTGTAAGCCACAGGACTGGCTCGTGTGTTGAGCTTTTAAGATGCGATAGTTTGCAACAAAGGCTCGATTTTATTGAAAGTATTCATTAAGACTGCGACCTGAAACATTATGACATAAAATGCGACGACAGTTTCATTTACATCCGGTGCGAAAATGGCTCCTCCATTACATTCATAAGATTACGAAAAACGAATGTGGGTTAACCGGCCATTGGGAATAACTAAATAGTTGAACCGTTTCTATGCGTATACAATTACCTTTACTTTGCTCTCTGGTCTAGAGCTACTTTCTCTCCGTTTTCACGGGAGGGATGGGACTGTGGCGCTCCTTTGAAGGTCTGTCCGTCATCAATAATCGTCTGTAGGGAGCGCAGTGGGCCAAGAACTCCATTCTTAAAATGTCGCATCGAAGTGACTGCCTCGCGAATAAATATAGTGAGACAAACACACAGCATTAAGTGGTACTTTCATTTTATTATTAATTGAAAAGCAAAATAGCAAAGCACAGCAAATGAGCTTGCAAAGGAATCATCAACTGGACGCTTTAAATTAATTGGGGGAGTCTACGTATGAAATTACTCATGTTGCCTTGCGGCTTCAGTGACAGGGTGCTTATGGCATGACTCTTTTATTCAATTTATTATTAAGATACTCCTTACGATAAAATAATAAATAATATTCTTGAAAACAACGATTTTACGCGAATGCATACATCGAATTACGTCGTTCTTTATTATTCGTACTTAAACATATAGTATTCCTAATAACGTTTCTTAAGTTACGGATATTCACGATACATAACAAATTCTAGTATTTTGATACAGACACAGATTTCAGACTATTGTATTTTAAATTCTGATATTGTCCTCTGTATTTGATACTTAAAATACACCAATAGGTGATGCAGATTATCTATAGGTATATAATAAGCACCTATGTTGGGGAAATTGCTAATGTTGTGGTATTCATGAGGCCAAGGTCTCGAGGACGAAGTCTTCTATGCATAGACCGAACATCCTATTGTTACCAATCTTAGTTTTAAAGTGTCAACACACTTTTCAGCAGCTGTATGATTCTTGTTCTTTCTCACGTTCTCAAGCCCCCGATTTAGTTATAACGTGTTTGACAATCTAACGCCGTTGACATGACTGATATGGCTAATAGTATATAAGAGCTGACACAAGCACACAATACATCAATAGTAGTTGAAATCTTACGATGCTGTGCAAACTTCTGGTGCTCTCTCTGCTGGTGGCGACGGTGGCCCTGACCGCTTCCGCTGCACGTAAGTACAACGTTCGAATTCTATCGTTGCGAAAGAAAAAGTTTGCTTACGTCTCTTCAATATTGTTTAATGCGGTTTAACAATTCAATCGTAATCAATACACACACATTTGAATTGATTGTAGGCATCAAACTGAATCGTTTAGTAAAGTGTTTTTTTTTTCGAAATTGTTTCAGCTGAAAAACGCGCTACATGCACGTTTTTAGGCGATGCAGGGTGCGAAATCCATTGTTATGCTCTCAATCATCAAGGCGGTTGGTGCGATTCTCATCATGTTTGCCACTGCAGACATGAGACGATAGTTGGTTGACATATGCCAGGTACTTGTAGTATTACCGTATTGTTCAAATAAAAAATTAACGGAATGATTTTTTATCACAAACACGGATTTTTGCTACATATTTAAAAAGAAAAGAATAGGGATGTCAACTATTACCAAAATAGTTATTCGAAATTTTAATGAACATCCGAATGAATAGTCGAATTAAATCCATTTTTTAAGCAATGCTACATGAACTTTACACAGTGACAGAACTCGACTTTTCCTTTCTTTAACAGTAGTGTTTGCGACTTGGCGAATAGAAACGCATATCGGAGTCATTTATATATATTTTTCAATTGGAGATTCGGTCTGTTTGTGGCAAGAATTCTTATTCAACAGATTTTTCCACAAATTGAAAGATGTGGGAGCATGTGACAAAGACTCATCAGAGTTTGCACTGTGCACTCTTTTGGTCTTAAAGTGAGATGGCATTTTATGAAATGTAATTATCTTAACCAATTTCTTTTACTTGTATTTCAGGTATCCGTCTGGAAAACAACCCGGTGATTGGCGGTGAAGGGACTTTTAATTGAAGAAAAATCTAATACATCATGTGGTTTCCAATGTGAAGTTTTAATTACAATAAACTTATATAAAACTTCCTATAAATTTGTTTCAATAAAAAAAGAGCAACACACACGCTAAATATATTAATTAAAATGTGTCCAGTTTCTACGTGAAACACGTACCTTATAAATGGGTTACCGGATACATTTTTCTACCTCCGGTCAACAAGAAGTAACAAGGTTAATTAGGTTTGTAGTGTATTCATACGCGCAGGATAATATAATGACACAACAATACATTCAATTTACCTCTACTGAACCAATATTTCAAACAATAAAATGTTGCGACTGCAATATAATGTTTTGTAGATATCGCAGATTCAACAATGCATTGTTAATCTTTACATTGTTTAAAACATGGAACACGCATTTCCGCTTCCATTTCATAAACAAACACACATTTATATTAATTCCATTTTTGAACAATGTCCTTCACCCTTTGCTAAAAAGTGAACTGCAGTGTCCGAGTAAATCTCAAGTATAAAAACAATCTAAGATTATTCTTACCGATTCGATTCGAGGCATATTATCAGTACACTGTTGTTTCAATTCTAACTCACTTATCATAATTCATCTAAAACACAACAAGACTAGATATATCAATACATATTTCATTTAATTTCCAACACACGCGAACTCAATTGAATGACGTTTGCATGACGCAAATTGTATTTTCTGAAATTTCTAAATATCCATATTGCAGGTTCTGAATTTAAATTAATGCGGATACCATAAACTGTTAACATTGTCAGCGCGTTTGAGTATTGTTTTAAGATATAAACAATGACTAAAACTGATGGGTAAAATGAGAGTTTTTTTTTCGGACATTAAGCATCAATTCAAGCGAATTCATATTATTATAAACTATTTCATATTAAGTGCTTTCAAAATGCAATTAAGTAGAAACTGGATAAATAGAATACACAGTAGGTGTCGACAATGAGAAAGTTCATCCATTTTGGCACGAAATAAATCCTCCGGTTTTCATTTTATAAACCTCATCGGATAACCTTTCTCAATTTCGGCACCGACCGGGTATTATCTACATATACTTAACCAAGTTTCAACATCCTGTTGATATTCTGTAAAAATAATAAAATGTAAACACAATATTCTATTGTATACATTTGATACAAACAAATAATTATTATTCCTAAACGTTTTAGTAAATCGAACAATCCATAACGAATAATTCTATCACGATGACACTGAAATACAAAGTCGCACGAATTTATAAATTGATGAAGCGCTTTTATCTTGTCCTCTTGATTTCCGTTTGCAGCGGTCACAACATGCATTTTTCACACAAAAAAACTATGTATCTTTGAAGGTAGTATTGAAGAATAAATGTCACCAATGTGACCCAAGTAATGTGTAATGTAAGCGGTATTTCGTTATAGCAATATGGTTGGTAATTTCGATCATTCTTAATTTCACCAGTTAAAGACGACATTTACACGCGACATAGTTTGATTGATTGCAAAACTAATATTTAAATTTCGATTTTGATGACTATGTTGATCATTAAAGGCTACCGGAAGTGCGAGTAAGGAACATACAAAAGCTATACCGCGTCCCTGTTTGCTCATGCTCGCTTTATCTTGTGTTTTAATTAACCTTTTAATATAAAAAACATTACATTACAACGTATTCCAGCACTAATTATGCAGTGCCCGTGCTTCCGGTGTGCCAAAATAGAAGCCGAGCCGTGCTGCTTGACTACACCAGTCGAAACCAAATTTAAACAACGTATTTATTATATCTCACCTCTGTATCCTAAAGCTGTTGTTGTTACAAACCAACATAAAAATTGGAACAACATACACACACCAATTTAATAAAGGTTTGTGTACCCTTTCTTTCATCAACCATGCCGGAAAACACATTTTGGACATTACAAGAAACTGTTTTTCGCTTTTGTGTGATGATAACGTTCTGATGCAGGTGTTGACGTCTCAAGAACATCGTACAAATAACCGCAGGTTTACGGTTCAAACATTTTAAAATATACAAACTTTGAAATTATGTTCGCTATGTTACAAAGCCAGTTAGACAAACAACAGAGAGAAAAAACCTTTCACGTGCAAGAAAACTCCGTGTGCATATTTTCATCAAGAACAGCTTTATCAGAATCTCATGCCCATGTTGAAGTTGTTACGACGCCAATACAGATGTTTAATGCTAGAAGCCACGAGTCCTTATTACCAAATAAATGTCGTCTTAGATCTGTGACTGCTTTGACGTAATGCCATAAAAGTACATAACTTTGCCAAAATTAGCATACGTCGGCCGTTCATTCACTACATCTACATGTACTTAAAGTTTGATATCTCATAAAAACCGACCTATATGCGTGTATTCAAATATTCAAAGTGAGTTAAACGATCTTTTTGTTCAATACAAATAAACCTTTTTTATGAATAAAAATAAAAGACTGACAGTTCAAAAGAAGTTGTCCCAGATTGCTTCGGTATCAGCATTGACTTGGTCGTTGTTAAATAAGTTAACAACATTTGAATTATGGTACTATAAAAGGATAATAAAATGATTTTATTTAAGGGAACCTTCTAACATTTTTTTGCAAAATGAATATTTGCATTATGTTCAAACAAGCAAATAAACAACACTCCTGACAAAGTAAATTGTTATTTTTTTGTTAATAATAATCAATCGAAATCGGAAATATAAAGCGTTGTTAACGCTTGTCATCGATAAGTTCGCACATACGTGTATTACAAACAAGCGTTTCAAATTGCCAACGATTTCAAAAGCCTGTGTAGTGCAGTGGAAGATTGTTAGCTTTTGCTTCCTGAGGTCCTAGTTCTTCTTGAATTGTGGAAACGTATGAGTACATACGTAAGGCAAAAAGCATTAACAATAAAACCTCGACAGTAGTACAACGTATTGCTTTACATCTATTTATTAAATTATTTATATGTTTTAGCTTAACATTTGTTTAACCTGAAATACACATACTAATTACTTCTCATCACTATTCATCTTAATTGCTCAATACAAAATCTCATCTGATCTTTAGCTGAGGTTCCGTTCCGTGAAGAAACCATTTATGGCAGTGTTTCGAATTCATTAGCATTGTTTTCGCTAATATTTATTGTCTGATTGCAGATTTTGGGGTGTAGAAAATAAATTTCGTAGACTTCGGAGACGCCGAAATGTATTTCATACATTTATAACATCATGCGTTTTGCAAACGCACATGCCACCATTACTTCATGGATAGCCCATTTCTAAGATACGGTCAATGTCCAAGTAAGATTGGATGATATGTGTGCATAGGGAATGCTTATAAGGAACAACTGTGCAAGTATCAAAGAGTTGTAGCAAGCGGTGTAAGTAAGTGCTTGACGAAACGGTGAAATGTTCTTAACCTGATATGTATGGTTGAAACTATTCCAAACTATATGGAGGTCTATGTAAAAGTGAGGTTGGTTGATATAAGCACCAATTGTGTCAGTATCCAAGCGTTGTTTTAAAGTATATGAGACGATAATAACCAACAACTGTGTGAGCATCAAAGAGATGCAACCGTCGGTATCGGTGCTAGACGAAAGGTTTTCATCGTCTTAGTCTGTCATTGATAGAGGGACTGACGGACGGGCAGACTGACGTACAGGACAATCAAAATTTGTCTCCCGCACCAAGATGTCGGCGGCATTGAACAAAAAAGACAACTAAAGTGAAAAATCGTAATGTAACTTACCCTAAAGAGTTTTACAAACAATTAAACATTGCTCGCGCACGTAAATTATGCGTTCATATTATAGCAACGATGTTGCCGTTGTTTCGCAAGTACAAACAAGGCTTGTCACCATAGGATGACAAATGACAGACCAATTTTCCCACATTTTTCTAAACCTAAACGCAAAGTGTTTTTTACACATTGTTCGAAACCTAAACGCAATGTATTACGGAATTTCAGACAGACAGACGGACAGACAGACAGACAGACAGACGGACAGTGCGATCACTTGATGCCCACCTTCGGGGGCATACGAATGTGACTGCTTTGAGTTCATGACTATTTTCCCTTTTTTATGTCAAAGACGGGAAGTTAATCTATACGCCTTTATACGAGCAGTATGCGTGTGGCTGTTGACATAACTATATTCATATACAGGTAAGTTGCAAAATCTACGCAGGGTCATTCCCATACGCTTTAAACTATTGCACTTGTTTTGAGACATTCTACTTGCACATAGATTGTGATACAATGTGGACCACTCCTTTAAATATATTGCACTATCAACCGTAACCCAAATTCAGCTGGCTTAAATGTTCACTACCATGAATGAAAAAAAGACGAACAGGAAATACAAATCATGTTATCACCTCTCCTTTTATGAACGGATGTAAAGGCGGAGTCGGTTTAATAACTGTATCGAGTTTCAATGTTTCAATCGCCATGATGTGAGCTGTACAATATGATTCACTAACGTTAAACTTTCGGTTACCATGAAAACCTATTAGATCATTCTGCACGCCGTATGTCAAAGTTTAACTATTTTGCATAAAAAATATCTCTACACATGGCAAACAAAGACACCCAAAAAATGATAACATTATGATCTTGATTTCACACTGAAATAATAAATGATCCAGAATAGAAAACATTTTGTTATGCTAGGCTAACATATAAACTTATTGACTTTGAAAGCAGACACGCCGGAAAACAAATTAAAACACATCAACTAAATACATGTGATTATTAGTAGAAAAAGCAGTTTACGTAGATATAAACACATTATTTTGTAATCTGTGCTTCTTTCTATGCAAACGCCGAAACGGTAAAGCGGATTTTGAAGTTGAGCTACCGTTCTAGTTTCAAGGACGCGCGAACCATCTTTCTATTTTTAGTACTACATGTGCATAAGTCCATTCAACCGTTTTTATGAATGAACAATTTTACCCGCAGTGTGAAGCCGCGTGGCGTAGTGAACAACAATTTAAATGGAATAGCATTTGATTACCCCATCGTTTAAAAACTTAAGGTAAGTTCAACAAGAGATTTACATGCTAATTGTTAACTTATTTGTTGTTGTTTTTAACGCAATTTAATGTAATTGTAATGTAAAACCAAATAACTGATATACCTGGATAATGAAGGGCAAACATCGACGAACGACACTCGTAATACGGATTTTTTTTTAAATAACAAATCTCTTAATATATCTTAAATTCTAAATACAATTGAACTAAAGTAAGCATTGCAACATATCAACAAACTTGTCCGCAATCTTGCAAAAATCTTATAAAGGCATCATTTAACTAGCTGGATTTTTTAAATCACATGTTAACGTGATCCTTGATTTATGTTTCAAGATGCATTCCTTCATTCATCAAAAAGACGTCAAATTTACTGAATCTGTATTTTTTGTCTGAAAAATAATAGTTTTGTTCTGCTAATAAACGCATACTTTTTGAACGATGTATAATAACAATGACTTATGCTAAAGTATTTGAAGCCATCTAAAATCTTAATTACGGTAAAGGTACGCTTTAGCAGTAGCAGTAGCAGCGGCAGCGGTAGCGGTAGCGGTAACGGTAGCAGTAGCAGCAGCAGCAGCAGCAGCAGTAGCAGTAGAAGCAGAAGTAGCAGTAGTAGTAGCAGCAACAGAAGCAGTAGCAGTAGCAGCAGCAACAGCAGTAACAGTAGCAGCAGCAACAGCAGTAACAGTACCAGCAGCAGAAGAACCAGCAGCAGTAGCAGCAGTATCAGTAGTAGTAGTAGTCAGTCTGGTTGTCGTGAAATATTTTACAGGACGAGTATCTCTTAGTGCTAGCGTATATATTGTCGTAGTTTCGAAATTGAGTTACTTTAAAGGAGTTATTTCCATTTGTTTAAAAATCACATATAAAAGCTTCTGCGCGCAACTGCTCCTTGATTGTGCATGCCGTTTTCGTGAATTGCTTACATAATAATTATCTCCGATTCCTGCAGCACATATTATCGAGGTTTCATAATTGCGTTATTTTAAGGTGTTATTGTCCTTTGTTTAAAATTACATAAAAGAAACGCCTTGTGAGCTCAGTTTTTGTTTCTTCTTAAAAATTCAATCGCAACTTCGTTTTCCACCTTTTCATCGACACGTCGGGTGATACACTATCGATTACAGCTTCTTGTTATAGTAATAATAGTACTTCTTAAAATAGTAAGTTTTCAAATTAAATTGTATGTCATTTATTTTAACAGATGGTCTAATGCTACGATGGGATGCAAGAACGAAACCGCAGAAATGTTTTCATATGGCGAGGAGGACAAGAGAGCGTTCAGAATCGATTCGATAATCAAAGAAGAGGGTGCGCATGTATTGAGACATTGCCTTGCTAACCAACTAGGCGGGCAGGTCCTGACATCAGTCCTCAGTCAGCCATCAATCAGGACGAAAATAGTCAGCGCACTGAAACGCAAGGTTATTTATAGAACGCAGTATGATTTATTATACCCGGGAGGAGGCGCAGTTGACCTTAACACATTTGACGTCACATTACTGACGTTTTTGTTGAGGGAATTACACCCAACGATGAACAGCGCAAGCACGGTTTGGACCCATCCAAATCCTTGTGATTTTTCTGTAGAAGCTGATTTCACTAGGTTGAGAGAATTACGGAACAAGTTTGGACACGAAGGTAGTTCAAAACTATCAGAAAAGGAGTTTAGCGAATTTTTTGTAGAGTTACGTGATGTTATTTGTCGTTTGGCCCGAAGTAGTGGTTTCATGGACTTTTCTGCCATGGACGTCCGTATTGAACAAAAGAAGGTCGGTCCCTTCGAAAGGAAGCCCGCAGTCACAGATCAGTCCACAAGCATTACAAGCAGTTTGGAACGAAATATTGCTAACGTTGGAGAAGAAATTAGTATTGAAAAACCTGAGTTACATGTTAACCGTGCCATTTCAAATAACTACATTGTTTTACCGTCCAACCAGAAATCACTACCGAAGTGCAGAAAAAATGCCCATACTAGCACAAGTGACTTGAAAACAACGATTCCAGAAGTTACGACAGTTGAGAACTACTTATCAAGAAACCAAAGCCCCAAACGGTCGGAAGATAAGTGTAAACATAAAATCGTTCAAAATCTGTTCTCATGTTTCTCAGCTAATGCGATATTTCGTGAGCATTCCAACGTCAAAACGTCTCAACATTCCGATCTCAGTTCGGACAGATGCCAAATAGAAGGAATTGACTGTGACATGCAAAACAACTTGTTCGTCGCCGATTTTGTGCATAATTCCGTTCAAGTTTTCGATGCGTATGGCAGGTGCACGCATGAATACTAATGCCCACAGCCTTCCGGCGTGAGCATATTTAGTGAAAACGTAGTTGTTATCAGTCACAGAAATGAGTCGTTTGTTGAACTTTTAGAATTCGACCGCTTTAATGGGAAACTCAGATTTATAGAACGCATATATATTAAATGTGGCCATAAACATTACGAGGTTAAATGCAACGAAATGTTCGTATTTGTCCTTTGTGAAAATAGCTCAGTTCATTACTTCAATATGCTCGAGAAAAACAAAATAGAGGACATCCGGTCAATAGAAATCAATGCGAAGGTGCGAAGCTTTGATTGGTGTCAAGGCTATACTTACCTGTCTACCAACGACACCATCTTCTGTTTGGACCACTTTAGACGCCTGGTTTGGAAGTACAATCCTGCAAGGAGCGATGGACCAGACATGTTGTCGTTTGAAGGACTTACCATCATGAATAAACGACTCTATGTAGCACAGCCGTTGAAACACTCCATTCTTGAGTTGTCACTCAGTGGTGAGTTCGTAGCCGAAATAGTGGAAGATTCTCTAGAATGTCCTTTTAGGTTGACTTCCGCCGGAGGTAGCCTATGGGTTTCGCAGTACTCGCCCAATCTGAACCACGAAGCTTGCAGAACAATTGTTCAGCTGAAAAAATAGGAGCATTAAACGGTGATACAAAGATCTAAAAAGCGTTGTGTTTTTTTCTAATTGTGTGTCTAGCTTTACATGAGATAAGGGCGGGTGGACGCTTAAGACCGAAAAACCAGGTATCAAGTGCCGGAAAAAACTGGGGATAGCCGAAATATAATGACTCACTGGTACATTGCTGAGTAAAGATCTATCAATACAGATTCCACATCTTAAACATGTTTGCTTGCGCCAACAATCTGAAATAACATGGATGTTCTCTTACATGTACATTTCATTTACATTGCACATGTACAACAGTCAATTATCGCAATCTGACACATACATTGTACATTGTTTAAATCGGACAATAAATAAATTTCTTTGATTCGATTGCAGGTCGTAGACTCTATATTATTATGACTAGTATCTGCTAGGTCATCATTTTCAGTTTATTGATGTCAAATACACGAATTGAATTTGTATTTTCACACTATGGACTACCACACAAGTTATAACACACAATTTTCAAAATGGCAAAAGGACGTCATTAAGGTATTTTCAAATAGTAAGAAAATCCTTCTAACATTAACATATTTGATATATTTGGGACAGTGATGAAGGGAAGTAACTATGTCAACATTAACCATTTATTGTATCCTTAATAACGCAAGATTGAATCATATTATGAATGAAACGACTTATACAGTCATTTCGGATTAACATTCGATATTGTATATAGAAAAGAACTTAAAATCTCTAGTTTGTATGGTAAAAACTGAAAAAAAGAAAACAATGCATTGATCAATCCCTAAGAAGAATATTAACAAAGAATATGTTTAAATACAAATAGTGCTTCCTTCAATAACTTAGCTACATTGTTTTCGATTTATATTTCTGTATTCCGTTAAACGCACGTATCTTCGAACAGGAAGAATGGTCACTTAAAAAACACTTATGCAATGTAATCTGATTTGCCCAACACGTGTTGGTATCCCAAAATGCAATGTCATCAGCTTTATTAATAGTCTGCCGCTCTTTACCCCACGCTTTAATGTATACATATATATATATAAGGAGAACTGAGTCGAGAAGTTTTATGATGATATAACATCCGCAACTGCGCCGCGAACTTTATCTGTGCGCCAAAAAGATAGTAACCACGGCAACTTGTCAAATTTAGAGCTTTACAGATCGCCTTTTGTCAGTCATTCGTTGTGCGTCTCGGGTCCTCCGTCGCCATATTTCCCTTGTGAACATTCTATAAAGGGCCACAAATATTACCCAATGTTCATGAAACTTGCTCGGAATATGTGTCCCAATGATATCTCGGCGGCCATTAAAACTGTAGTATTCAAAAACTAGGTCACTAGGACAAATTCAATAAAATTATTTTAAAAACACAAGAGGCCATATTTATTCCACAATCTTCATGAAACTTGGTCAGAATGTTTGACCCAATCATATTCCGAACGGAGTTCAAAACTGAGTAACGTAGGGTCCACAACAATATAAAATAAAATAAAAAAGCTTGTAAACACTATAGAGACCACATATTTTTCAAATCCTTATGAAGCGTGGTCAGAACTTTTGTCCTTATTATATACATTTCAGCTTATTTCGAAACTTTGTCATGTGGCATCACAAACTAGGTTATAAGTTCAAATAAAGAAAACGCTTGTGAAATCTCAAGAGGTCACATTTATGGCCCAGTTTTTGTGAAACTTGAATTTAACAATGACATCTTTTCAGAGTAGGTAACTGTGTCAAGTTCAAAAACAAGATCACAATGGCGAATAATAAAAGGCTTATAAATTCTCTTGATTCCACAATCTAAATAAAGCTTTAACTCAATATCGTTTCTTAAGATTGCTCCGCCGAGTGAGTTACGATTCCAACTTAATTAAAACTATGATCTGCTAAACGTTTGTAACAGGGTCACGTGGTGTCGAACACTGGATCTCAATGACGAATATAAAAGGCTTATGAACTCTCTCGAGTTCACATATATTGCACAACGTTCATGAAACTGTGTCTGAACATTTGTGGCGTGTTCTGAGAAAACTTGGCAAAATGCTTGTGCGTAAAGTGTCATCCCAGATTCGCCTGTGTAGTCCGCACAGGCTTATCCGGGACGACACTTTCCGCCTTAACTGGAGAGTCGTCCCAGATTAGCCTGTGCAGTCCACACAGGCTAATCAGGGACCACAATTTCCGCTTGTATGGTATTTTTCGTTAAAAGAAAGTCTCTTCTTAGCGAAAATCTAGTGTAAGCGGAAAGTGTCGTCCCTGATTAGCCTGTATGGACTGAACAGGCTAATCTGGGACGACACTTTGCACACATATATGCATTAAACCAGTTTTCCCAGAGCGAGGCTCATATAGATGACTTGTTGACAATAAAACATTCACGTGTTATGGTATCATTCGAAAACGAACCGTAACAGATCAACAGGCATTACGTGCGCGATTTGCACTGACATAACCACAGCGATATGTAAAATATCTACAAGTAACATATGTTTTCATACCTTCATCAACAGTCGTTAAAAAACACACACAATAAAACATCATTCGAAACCTCGCGCACATACAGGAAACGCTCGTGTTTCTTGCACGCTATCGCACCCGGGACCTGTATGAAATTACGCGTAAATAAAAACATGGGTACAAAATTATAAATCGCTCCGTTGCTGCAATGTATACCGCTTTGTACTTAAACGAATGTAACCGTAGAGGGGTCGAATATTTTCGAATGAAAATGTACAATTAGTAAGCCTTGGCGCGTTTTCGTCTTGCGGCAATGGAGCTATGGGGAATAAATATTTACAATTTATATAAATGACAATAACGCACCGTTTTATGAATAAGATGCTATATATTTGGTCAGACATTTAGTATGTTTTAAAGTAGTACCAACAGTAGCATCGGGAGTTGCCATGGGAATCTTCAAATAAATATCGATTAATGAATCAAAACGCTGAACGCACTAAAATTGTTTAGAAGTGCCAACCACACTTAGGCCCCTAAAGCAAATGGCTCAGTTATAAAATAACATTTGAACATTTTGTTCAAACGAAATCTGTTGGTAAACCAGTTAAGGAAAGTTAGTAAAGCCTTAATTTTACTAATAAAATAAATCGATATC
>VMBQ01000013.1:400653-448419 GCA_007657795.1 Dreissena rostriformis | reverse complement strand
CCGTCAGACCGTAATATTGTTGAGCCAAGAAAGGGGTACTTCTCTGAACACTCTTGAAACAGATTTATATTCCTTTTTTGTGTAACGTGTCGGCGGAGCATGGTTTTCCACACACTTTTCACCGGGAACAGGCCTTCTGCAATGTATTGATCCATGATGTGGTGTAGTTCGTACTTGCATAATATCGCACGTATGTCAGGAATAAAACCATGGTGTTGTTTGTCAAAGTTTTCATAATATAAGAGTCTGCTGTTAAACAAATGTTTTGCCATGTATGTATTTGGCAGGTTACAGAGTTGTCCTAGAAAAACCAGCTTTCTGTAATCAACTATTGTCTCCATAGGCACGGCATGGATAGCACATAAAGTAAAGTTAGTTGCAGTGTCTCGTGGCAGACCCTGTATGTGTTTTAGGCAAAACCTATGAGAGCGTTCTAGCTTAATTATGTCCTCTGCACTTATTGAAGTCTACAGTTCACAGCCTTATAATGCTTTAGGTATCACAACAGAGTTATAAACTTGTATAGATGTTGATGGGTTGAGTGCAAGGGGAGATATTCCACTATTAACGATATTCAGATATGTCCCTCGAAGCTTGTTGCAGGCGTCATCAACCATTCCTGTAGCACGTAGAAACGGGTCGCACTTCAAACCGAGGTGAACGTAGGAAGATGCCTCTTTGATTGTGTGAGTACCGAGTTTGAAAATTCGGTTTGTCTCTCCCTTCAAGCGTTCATTAAAAACAACGACTGCACATTTGCTCGAGTTATATTGGTACTGCCACTGTTTTGAATAGTTGCTACAGATTTCAAGCATTGCATTTAATCCATGAACAGAGTATGACAGCAACAGCATGTCGTCGGCGACTGTAGGTGAGCTGACCCGAATGTCGTACACACAGATACCAGCCCCAGATTTCTCTAAGGTAATGATAAGCCCGTTGATGTAGAGTAAGTAGAGCAACGGGGAGCTGCGTACACCTTGCCTCGTGCCCTGAAGGACGTCGAACCACTCTGAGTGTTTCCCCTGATACCGGATACAGCTAGACATGTTCGTGTATATAGCACAGAATGCAAGAAAGCTTGTGCTGTCAATGTCTGTTTCTGTTTATCTGAATCAAATTTTCAACAATGGAAACATGACTGGCCTGGTCGATTTGTTTATAGTGGATGTAAGTAAAATAGAGAAGGTGTAGGGATATTTTTACATCCCAAAAGTGACCTAGAAATATCTAACTTCACTGAAATAATTAATGAAAGGTTAATAGCTGTAGACATTAACATTCAAGATATTAACATCACACTTATTAAAATTTACGGGTCAAATAAAGATTGACACATATATTTTCCAAAAACTAAACTATTTATTGTCAAATGCTGATAAAAATGTAATTATAGGAGGTGATTTTAATACTGTCTTAACGGCCACCAATGAACTCAGTGACATTTGGAGAATAAAACATCCAGACAAAACCCAATTCACATGGCATTCTAACTGTAAATTACACAAATTCTGCAGGCTTGACTTTTTCTTGATATCTAATAATTTATGTAACCTTATATAAAAATGTAACATAAAACCTGGATATAAAAAGGATCACTCTTATGTACAGTTAAATATAGATAATTTACTTTTAGGAAAAGGAAGTGGATACTTTAAAATTAACAATTCTATTTTATTAGATGTCGAATACCAAAACAAAATCAAACAAAGTATCAACGACATAACAAATTTAAATAAAGAATGTAATCCAAATACAATGTGGGAACTAATTAAAAGTACAATCCGTAATGAAACAATTAAATACTGTTCAATAAAGAAAAAACAATCGAAAAAGGAAGAAGAAATCTTAATTGCAGAAATTAAATCACTAGAACAAAATGTAATAAAATGTAATCCTACCAACTTTACAGAAAATAAAACACAGCAAATAAAAACTAAACAACAAGAACTAGAACAAATATATGACAAAAAGATAAATGGATACATTCTAAGATCAAAAGCTATTCAAGTCGAAGGAAATGAAAAGAATTCAGCATACTTTGCAAACCTAGAAAAAAAGAAAAGCCGAAAAGAAAACTATTCATAAACTGATTGTATATAACAAAGTATTAAAAGATAAAGACATAATATTAGAAGCAGAAGCAAACTATTACGAATCCCTTTAATAAAAAAATTCACATTGAAGAAAGTGCTTCGGATTTCTTCACAGTTCCTTTTAATAAACTAAGTGAAGAAAACAAATCAAAATGTGAAGGAAAACTTACGGAGTATGAATGTGGATGTGCATTATTAGGAATGACGAATAATAAAAGTCCTGACTCTGACGGACTTACTGTTGAGTTTTATAAAATATTTTGGCCCACATTTAAAGAATACTATACCAGATCAATACATTATTCTTTTGACAATTGCGAACTAACTGCTCTACAGAAACAGGGTATCATAACACTTCTTCCAAAACCTGATAAAAACTTGGATTAGCAAATTGGCGACCTATAAGTTTACTAAATATTGATTACAAAATTGCAACTAAGTCTATAGCTAACCGCCTGAAACAAGTATTGAACCAAATACTAAGTTATGACCAAACTGGTTTCATGAAAGACCGATATATAGGTGAAAATGTTAGACTAGTATTCGATGTAATTGAATATCTTGAAATTAACAATAAACCAGGGGCCCGTCATATCAAACATCGTACGACATTCTCACCTTACGATGCAATTTTCGAAGCGCCATATAAACGTAACCGTCACATTTATAATTACTTTTGTTGAACATTTGCATTCATTTCCGAAGAAGCTGTCAAATATCCATTATATTTCAAACATACAGATCATAATCACTTATATTTTAAAATTACAAAATGCAATCGTAAGTGAACAATGTCGTACGATCTTTGATAAGACGGACCCCTGGACTTTTATTCTTTGCAGACTTCGAAAAAGCATTTGATAGTTTAAATCACTCTTTTATCACACATTCTCTTGAACACCTAAATTTTGGACCACAGCTTATTCAGTGGATAATGGTATTTTACAAAGATATAAATAGTATCATTATAAACAATGGTCACCTTTATAAAAGTTTTAAAATAGAAAAAGGTGTTCGGCAAGGCTGTCCACTATCATCTTCCTTATTTATTTTATGTATAGAAATACTATCAAATTATATAAATGCCAATACAATCAAAGGAATAACAATTAACGACGAGGAAACTTAGCAAACTTTTTTTCGGACGATGCATCCTTTTTAAACAGGTTTTCCGAGAAAAAAAAACTGGTTATTAGATTGGCGAACTCGGCCGGGCGGGCGGGCGGGCGGAACAAGCTTGTCCGCTCTCTAATTCAAATAGTTTTCATCCGATCTTTACGAAACTTGGTCAGAAGTTGTATCTAGACAATATCAAGGTCAAGTTCGAATATGGGTCATGCCGGGTTAAAAAACTAGGTCACGGGGTCACTTAGTGCGTTTTAAACATTGAACATATTGTCCGCTCTCTAATTCAAATAGTTTTCATCCGATCTGTACGAAACTTGGTCAGAAGTTGTATCTAGACAATATCTAGGTCAAGTTCGAATATGGGTCATGCCGGGTTAAAAACTAGGTCACGGGGTCACTTAGTGCGTTTTAAACATTGAGCATGTTGTCCGCTCTCTAATTCAAATAGTTTTCATCCGATCTTTACGAAACTTGGTCTAGACAATATCTGGGTCAAGTTCGAATATGGGTCATGCCGGGTCAAAAACTAGGTCACGGGGTCGAAAAACAGATCGATTTTGAAACAAGGGGGATAATTGTGATGAACAATCAGTAGAAATGCACATTTTGAGTCGCAGTTGTCTCCCTTTATCAGACTTTTTTTTTATATTGAAAACCTGGTTTTGTGACAATTTTGTCCATTGTTCAATGATGGATCAGCAAAGTCATTTGAAGCACTAGTGGAAACCCTTCACAACTTTAGCAAAATATCAGGACTAAACCTCAACTCACAAAAATCTTCAGTAATGAGAATTGGATATCTTAAAAACTCAAAATCTGAATATTGTGTTGAATGTAAATTTATTTGGACAACTGATAGGGCAAAAACACTAGGGATGAATTTTTACAATCAAAACAAACCTTATGTTGAAAAAAAAACCTTATGCCGAAGATTAAAGAATTTGAAGCCTGCTTAAAACAGTGGCAACATCGAACACTCACTTTAATGGGAAAGGTTACTGTTATAAAAACTTTTGCATTACCAAAATTAGTATATCTATTTTCAGTTCTCCCAAATCCAACAAAGGAAGTAATAGATGGTTTAACAACAGCTATGTTTAAATTATTTGGGATGATAAGCCCGACAAAATTAAACGAAAACGATTTACTCAACCATATGAAAATGGAGGCCTAAAGCTTACAGATATTCATTGTTTATTGAACGCCATAAAAGCAAGCTGGGTTAAAAGATTCATAGATAAAAATAATCATTGCAAATGGAAAATCCTGCTACACGAAAAACTGAAACATGTTGGAACAAGTTTTATATTTGAATTTACCTTAGATGAAGCTATAATAAAAAACGTTAGTTAAGAAAATGTATTCTTGAAAGATATGGTAACCGCATGGCAAAACATCAAAAACCAATATAATAGTTCACAAAGAAGTATCCCTGTATGTCATCATGTCATATGGAACAACAAAGATATAAAAATCAATAACAAATCCATCTTTCTAGTTAACCAGTATGACAAGGGTGTAAAACAATTGGACATTTATACAATTATCAAAGAAATACATAGTATACATTTAATGAAATGCAATACTTATATAACATAAATACACAAGAATTTGTAAATTATTATTCGCTATTATCCGCGATTGCAAACGAATATAAAACAATATTACATACACAAGGGATGAATACATTAACAGTGTCAGAAAAGACTTTTGGTAATGTAATAGAGAATACCAAACAAATAAACAAAACACTTTATAGTATACAACAAAAATCACAAATTACAAATGACAACAGTACTGAAATAAAATGGAAAAAAAAAACAATTAAATATAAACGACAATACCGACTGGAGAATAATATATATAATTCCTTTTAAGTCAACAATTGATACATATTTGCGTATTTTCCAATATAAATTCTTATCTTAAATAATACCAACAAATACATTTTTAACAAAATGCGGACTGAAAGAGTGTAGTATGTGCTAGTTTTGCCAATCAGATATTGAAACAATTGACCACTTATTTTGGGAATGCGCTCACATTCAAGAATTATGGACAAAACTGCAGTACTTTCTAAAACAAGTGAATATTGAAGTTAAATTAAACAAAGAAATGGCCTTTTTTGGCATTATCGACAAAAAAGTTTACAGCGATGTTTTGAATTTTATATTAATTTTAATAAAAACATTCATATTTAACATGAAAATTAAAAAATGCATCCCAAACTTCAAAATTTTTATTAGTTATCTCAAGCTTAAAATACAGACAGAAGCAGAAATTGCCCTCATTTAAAACAAACATGAAAAACATAATAAAAAATTGATCCACTTTATGAGATATTTTTCAACCAATTCTACTTAGATAACCTCTTTGAATACATATGTGCCCATACTCTTAACACTAGTATGTTTTTTTTTTGTTTTATTAAACGTCAACCAAACGTATAACTTTAACTTAATAAAGAATTAAGAGCTTTTTTATTATGATTTAAACATGTTTGAAAATGTTATGTTTATTTTTTCATGAGCCGTCTTAACACATTGTGTGTTGTGTGTGAATGCGTGTGTGTGCTTGCGTGAGTGTGCGAGTCTGTGTATGTGTATGTGTATGTATGTGTGTCTGTGTGCGTGTTATGTGTAACAATATATGTTGTATGTGTACCAACAAACGGTACTGATGTCAATGTAAAAATCAAACATGGAAAATAAATGAGAAAAAAAGGTTGTCAATTGAACGCAGTATGATTTATTATATCCGGAAGGAGGCACAGTTAACCTCAACACCTTTGACGTCACATTACTAACGTTTTTGTTGAGGGAATTACACCCAACGATGAACAGCGAAAGCAAGTTTTGGACTGATCCAAATCCTGGTGATTTTTCCGTAGAAGCGGATGTCACTAGGTTGAGGAATTTACGGAACAGGTTTGGCCACGAAGGGACTTCCAAACTGTCAGAAAATGAATTTAACGCCATGTTTGTAGATTTACGTGATATAATCTGTCGAATGACTCGAAGTAGTGGATGCATGGACTTTTCCGCCATGGCCGATCGTCTTGAACAAAAGAAGGTCTTCCCCTTCGGTAGGAAGCCCGCGGCCATCGATCAGTCCACAAGCGTGTCCAGTAGCTTGGAAGAAAACATTGATAACTGTCGTGAAGAAACATGTGATGACAAACTAGAGTTTCATGTTAACAATGTCAGTGCCTATGAAGATGAAGAAAATGTCATGAACCCAGCCGGTTCTTTTGCGTCTTTTCAAGGCCCAGGATCAACGATTTATGAAACCCCAGATGTTGATGTTTCTTCATTGACGCCAAACACTAAAGATGTCGGTACGAGCACCTGCAATTTACAACCCAAACGAAAGTTATCAAAAAAGCTGTGTGACGCTATAAGTCCCTTTATCTGTCCACCACTTAAAGTCATGGAAAACGATCTTTCCACAAGCAGTGTTCCTTTACCAATGCGGATGAAAAAAAATCAAAACTTCGTCGAAATGCACCAAACCGGTCCAGCGCATGTCTTTCATTCAAATCGAGACTGCGTAAACATTCCGCTGTTGTGTTGCCATGCCATTCCAAACTAAGCTCTCTCAGGTGCCAAATAACAGGAATGATATGTGACAAAAACGGAAATGTCTTCTTCATCGCCGATTGTATTCATGATTCTGTGCAAGGCTTTGACGTTGCCGGAAGGTGTCTGGATGAATACGAATGTCCGCAGCCTTCCGGTGTGTGCATGGTTTGCCAGATGTGGTAGCTGTTAGCCACAGGGCTGGCTGTGTTGAACTGTTAAGCTATGATCTTTTACAGGAAATGTTCGACTCTGTTGAAAGTATTCATTTGAACTGCGACCTTAAACATTATCACATAAAATGCGACGAAAGTTTCATTTTTACATCCGGTGCGAAAATGGCTCGGTCCATTGTATTCATAAGATTAGAAAACAACAAAGCGGTTTAATCCGGCCACGTGGCATAACTGAGCAAGTGAATAACTTCGACTTGTATAAAGATTACTTTTACTTGTCCACGAATGAGGCCATCTACTGTATAGACCATCTAGGCTCTCTGGTCTGGAGCTTCTTTCCCTCATGTTGCCCTGGAGGGACGCGTCAAAAGCGCTCTTTTGAAGGGCTTACCGTCAGCAATAATCGTCTGTATGTAGCGCAGTGGGCCAGGAACTCCATTCTTACGATGTCGATTCGAGGTTACTGCCTGACGGAAGAAGCGATGCCCACCGTTCAATGTCCATTTAGGATAACTTCAGCTGGACGAAGTGTCTGGATATCCCAGTATTCCTCCGATCTGGACCGCAAAGCTTGGGGGACCATTGTTCAGCTCAAACATTGAAGGTTTTAAACTGTGAGGCAGTTACAGTTTTTCTAAAGGCATACATGGTTGTAACAGATATGGGGTAAACTTAGATGTGTTCATTATTTTTACATGTCTTTATGAAATCGTGTTATGTGAATGAGCTAGTCCCGATCGGAGCGACGTAGGTTTAAGGGCACTGACACTGTAACTATGAACTGAAAAAACACCCGTTTCTGCTCAATAACTTGAGTGTGGATGGAAATAGTGCGCTTTCAGTGTGTGTGTGTGTATATAGCTTCCGTTTAAGCTTAGCCAGTTGTCCCATCTGGGACCAGTTGGGTTAAAATCAAGGTGATTGATTGTTTTAAATATGAAAACTGTTTCTTCTCAATAGCTTCAGTTTTCACGCGCATATTGTTTTGCATTTTTTATATTGGTATCTTACATGCAGACACCTAGCTTGGGAATGCATTTGGGACCAGCTTGATCAAGGTCAATGTGTCTGTTTGTTAAAATAGAAAAACTGTTTTCTGTTCAATTACTTGCAAGCTCGGCTGGAGGTTTTTCACTGAAATTGTTGGAAGTTAACATGCAGACATAGCTTGTGTTTTAGAATTATCTAAATTAAAGTAATAACTTAAACTTTGAAAACCTCCTTATTTTGCGTTACTATTTTTCTTGATAAATCATCCAAGTGTGCAAGCGTTTTATCATATTGACTTATATATGCGATTTTTTGTTTACATATTCCTTCTTGTGTATTGTTTATTAAAAGTTACAATAAATTGATTAGTCGTCAGGAAATATATACTTCTAAGTGGGTTTGGTTGGCCATGACAATCTTAAGGAAAACCCTTTCAAATAGGCTTTAGTGTCGAAATCATATTCCGTTTAGGATAAGGCAAATTATGTAGTAAACTGTTCCCCATGCTATGATAAAATGTAGTTGGTCTATGCGGTACACCTTCAATCCAAGTTTTACATACAAAGAGGTCATGTTTGATTTATTATTAACCAGGTGAGGTAAAAATTGGATAGCAATCATGGTCGCACCTGAATATGATTAAGCAATAACTGAAGACATTCCAAAAACGTATACTTGCTTAATTATTCAGTAAATATGAAATTGAACGTGGTATTTAAAAAAAATCATTTTTTCTTCATATCATCATTAGAGTTAATTGAATTAATGAACAATAGCCTCTTTATCTTTTCAGATATGAGGATACAGATTAAAAATGTAAGGTGTGTTTTGTTATGCAATACCACTAAATAGTTTTGGCTATATGTGTCGTGTTCTGAGAAAACTGGGAATCTGATTTTGCGCAAATTGTCATCCCAGATTAGCCTGTGCAGTCCGCACAGGCTAATCCGGGACGACACTTTCCGCCCAACTGGATTTTCGCTAAGAAGAGACATCATTTAAACGAAAAATTCCATAAAAGTGGAAATTGTCGTCCCTGATTAGCCTGTGCGGACTGCACAGGCGAATCTGGGATGACAATTTACGCACAAGCATTATGCCCAGTTTTCTTAGAACACGACACATATAATCAACAGCGGGCGACACGCTATCAGTAGTTCTTTACTTAAAAAACGAGACCGTAGCTAAGGCATACTGATTTGCAAAATTGCGTCTGCATTATTTTGCTTCGCTCACAAATAAAAACGAGAACAAATATTTCACATGATTTTATTCACTTCTTTATTCACAGCTGTGCAAAGCATATGCGATCGATCAATAATGTCACGCGACAAACTATCCCACACAAGCTGACTTAGATTTCCATTACAAATACCAACCACACATTCTAGATAGAGGCATTGCGGATTATTTAATTGGAAATGGCCGCTCATAAAAATATAATACTTTTCAGTTTAAATAAGTTGAATGATACAATAATACAATGTTCTTTAATATCACCACGTAAAACCATTATAGTGTAGCCTGAACATTTGAAAGCAAAAGGGCTGATGTTTTCTCTCTATCCGAGGGACCGTCATTAACGTGTTTCAATTATCACTAAGGGACGCATACTCTAGCTAATCCACATTTAATTTCCGATCGGATAATGAATTTAAATATTAATGATTGTGATTCAGTCTAATGTAAATATACGTTTAATAATTTTGTTTCACGTGTGCTTATACACTGGCATGAACACTGACATTGGTGTTTACACTCACGTGTATTCCCTTCATTGTGTTAAGCAGAACGATGACAACGGTAACTATCGCCCTAACGTAGCGTTGTTGGATCTGCATCGCCTGGTTCTAACCCAACTTTAAAGTGGTTTATCCGATATCCGCATAACGGACTGCTTTTTTCAGTAAATATGTGAAACACGTTCTTTTAAAATCAATTTTCAGTGGAACATAAGGTTAATGTCTTTGTGAACTTGAATTTATTCGACTAGTTTCCGAAAGGTTTATTGTGTACACCTTATATACAATTTAATGAAAAAATGGAAATCTTTGTCATAAAGTAGGAATGTTTACTGGTAAATAATTCCACAATGTATATGCAGACTCATGTGCAATCACATTAAAAGCTAGCTTAGACATAACTTCGCATAACTATTAGTTATGCGAAGTTATTTAAAGTATTAAGCCTTATTCACAAATAGCTACTTAATATGTACTGATTAGAGTACCGGTAGTCAGTCATGAGGATAGCGGATATATCTTGGTAGGCATGAAAAACATACGTTTATCCGACACCCGCAGTTTCCTTCTATAAAATCATATAGCGGTGGGATGAATACAAAATAACAGTCGGGATATGTTAGTTTAAACAATTGTGTTTTGTCTAAATATAAGAAAAAAACAACATAACATATACGTGACTAGTGTTCCCTCCTCCTACCCCCTCCCCCTCCCAAATATATCCTCGTGGTATTTCTCTATATTTTAATATCTTCAACAAATGAAGACTACGAGAACTAGAATCACGATACATTGAGGGATATTGCGGGCACTGATACTGACAGAAGATACGAGATAAGAGACGTGTGAGAAATTTCAAATGAAACACTTGATTATCGCACAGATGCATCCGAAACTAATATTGTTCAAGTGGTGCAACTGTGTTAAAGACTGCGGAATCATTTCTGTAGTAATATACGATAACTTCTCCCCTGGAATCCTTTTTACGTTTAAATTAATAACGAGTTGTGATTCTCAATGGTAAAAATTATAATTGCACATCATATAAACAACTTTTGGTTTTAAGCATCGTTTTCGCTATGGTAATAAATATTTCAAAATTATGAAACATAAATTACACGTCGCAATAAGATTTAGTCAACTTGATCTTAGAACGGCCATTCCACAGCTTTGGGTGTATGACCCATGGTAACCCGGCAACTAGCTTTCTGACAGCGATTTTTTTATATTGTTTGTTTTTGTAGAAGGACTAAAAAGTGGTTGAACTTTCAAATGAAAACTGTGTACATATCATGATTGAAGTGTTGAAAATATCGCTTTAAAGCACATGTTTTCACTTCAGACAATAATATCAATTTAAGAGAAGAAACGGTCCGATCGAGGAAACGTACAGCGGAATCCCACGCAAGAGGTTTGGAAAAAAACAACTGGAATTTATCCTCAAATTCTTTTGATGGACAGATGGATATCAACAACAGCTATCAAATGGAAACATGTCTAAAGTACAAAAGTCTGTATTGCTTACTTAAGCGAAAAAATAATTACCGCGTATCTTTAGACTAGACATATGAGATCTAATTTTGAGAAGTAAGTCACCAAAAATGACGCAACACACTGTAACTGTTGTGTTTGTCAGTCAGCTAAGAAGTGGCTGTCCGGTTAGCGCAATGGTTGGTTCTCGCGCTTCTCAACTCGGCGACCCGGGTTCAATCACCGTGCCCGAAAGCATGTGAGTTTGGTTGGTGGTCATCCTACCGGACAGGCGGGGTTTCCTCCGNCCCCCCCCCCCCACAACCTAAGACCACACCAATAAAATTGAAAATCTTTCTATAACAACCAGATAGCTGGAACATGCATCTTTAATTCAAACATTCGTCCAAACTTTCGTGCATCTAGTAAGTTAATAAGATAGAGTGCCAGGAAACACTCCTGGTCCTCACATAATGCAGCCTCAGGCGTGGAAGGACCTCATATACTTCGAAATACACACGCAGCTTAAAACTGCGCAGAAAAAGAAAAAAAAACATCCGCAATCTTTGATCACATCTAGGTAACCGATTATCAACTATAAACCAATAATAATTGTGCACAGATATTTCTATATAATAATTGCCTGCATGTATTAACCCCACACTGTCCCATATATTATGTAGGATGACTGAGTTCAGAGGTTTACGTTATTTAATTTTTGTAATCGTTAACCCTTTGAGTGCTGGAACGTGGCGTCTCATCAGGATCCAAACTGTTTGCTATTCTGATAGTATTCTTTGAAAAAAATCGAAGAAAATGCTAATTTTAGAAATTCAGCAGACGACATTTTAGCAGACGACAAATTTCCCAGCATGCAAANGGGGGGGGGGGGGGGCTTACACAATTTATAATGCAATGTTTGTGTGATTATATTTAGTAAATCTCCCTGTTGTCTATACATATCTCTTATTATTTCGCAATGAAAGCGTCGATCATTAAGGCTCCATATAACATTCGAGTTGTATTATTAAAACACATTGAGTAAGTTATATACTAGATCTATTTGAAAATGCAATGTATGTAAGGAATGGTCTAATACATTGTGTCAGCCCATTCAGTTATAAATAGTTACACGTAATGTGGACATTTATGAATGAATCGTTAAGGATGTCATCGTCATGTTGTTGAAAAATCATTGATACGGAATAGTAATTTCACACCCACTGATTAACGAGGTGAGACAAACGTTATCATGTTTATCGACGTATTGCAGTTTTTTTTCTACAATATTGTAAAAGGTTTACATCTTTTTACAGTTAGGTTTTGCAAAAACCATGAGAACGCTTCGGGATGGGTATCCCAGATCAACGATAATATATGTGTATGCAATATCCTGTCGTAAACATGCCATTTAAAGCATTATTATTATTATTATTAGTAGTAGTAGAAGTAGTAGTAGTTGTAGTAGTAATATATGTGTATGCAATATCCTGTCGTAAACATGCCATTTAAAGCATTATTATTATTATTATTATTATTATTATTATTATTATTAGTATTATTATTATTATTATTATTATTATTATTATTATTATTATTATTATTATTATTAGTAGTAGTAGTAGTTGTAGTAGTAGTAGTAGTAGCAGCAGTAGCAGTGGAAGTAGCAGTAGCAGTAGCAGTAGTAATTGTTTTGTGCAATAGCAGAGTAGCAGTAGCAGTAGCAGAAGTAATGGTTTTGTGTTATAGGTGAAAATGTTATAGTATTTTTTTCAGTGACGGCACAGTGCTACGATGGGTTGCAAAAACGTCAACGCGGATTTTTTTTCATATGGCGAGGATGACAAGCGCGTGTTCAGAATCGATTCTATAATCAAAGAAGAGGGCACACATGTATTGAGGCATTGCCTTGCTAACCAACTAGGCGGGCAGGCCCTGACATCAGTCCTCAGTCAGCCATCAATCAGGGCGAAAATAGACACTGCAAAGAAACGCAAGATTATCAAGAGAACGCAGTATGATTTATTATATCCGGGAGGAGGCGCAGTTGACCCCAACACTTTTGATGTCACATTACTGACGTTTTTGTTGAGGGAATTACACCCAAAGATGAAAAGCGCAAGTGAGGTTTGGACCCATCCAATTCCTGGTGATTTTTCTGTAGAAGCTGATGTCACTAGGTTGAGAGAATTGCGGAACAAGTTTGGACACGAAGGTAGTTCCAAACTATCCGAAAATGAGTTTAGCGCATTTTTTGTAGAGTTACGTGATGTTATCTGTCGTTTGGCCCGAAGTAGTGGATACATGGACTTTTCCGCCATGTTCGATCGTCTGGAACAAAAGAAGGTCGTCCCCTTCGAAAGGAAGCCCGCGGTCACAGATCAATCCACAAGCATTACAAGCAGTTTGGAAAGAAACATTGCTAAAGTTGGAGAAAAAATTAGTATTGAGAAACCTGAGTTACATGTTAACCGTGCCATTTCAAATAACTACATTGTTTTAGAATGTTCGTCCAACCAGAATTCACTACCGAAGTGCAGAAAAAATGCCCATACTAGCACAAGTGACTTAAAAACAACGATTCCACAAGTTACGACAGTTGAGAACTACTTTCCAACAAACCAAAGCCCAAAACGGTCTGAAGCTAAGTTTAAACATAAAATCGTTCAAAATCTGTTCTCATGTTTCTCAGCTAATACGATATTTCGTGAGCATTCCAACGTCAAAACGTCTCAACATTCCGATCTCAGTTCAGACAGGTGTCAAATCGAAGGAATTGACTGTGACATGCACAATAACTTGTTCATCGCCGATTGTGTTCATAATTCCGTTCAAGTGTTCGATGCAAATGGAAGGTGCACTGATGAATACGAATGCCCGCAGCCTTCCGGCGTGTGCATGTTTAGTGATAGCGTAGTTGTTGTAAGTCACAGAAATGATTCGTTTGTTGAATTGTTAAAATTTAACCGACAAAATGGGAAACTCAGTTTCCAAGAACGTGTTAATATTAAATGTGACCTTCTACATTACGAGGTTAAATGCAACGAAATGTTCGTATTTGTCCTTTGTGAAAATAGCTCAGTTCATTACTTTAATATGTCCAAGAAAAACCAAATAGAGGACATCCGGTCAATAGAAATCAATGAGAAGGTGCGAAGCTTTGATTGTTTTCAAGACTATACTTACCTGTCTACAAAATACACCATCTTCTGTTTGGATCCCCTAAGACGCCTGTTTTGGAGGTACAATCCTGCAAGGAGCGATGGACCAGACATGTTGTCGTTTGAAGGACTAACCATCATGAATAAACGAATCTATATTGCACAGCCGTTGAAACACTCCATTCTAGAAATGTCTCTCAATGGTCATGTGATAGCCGAAATAGTGGAAGATTCTCTAGAATGTCCTTTTAGGTTGACTTCCACCGGAAGTAGCCTATGGGTTTCGCAGTTCTCGCCCTATCTGAACCACGATGCGTGCAGAACCATTGTTCAGCTGAAAAAATAGGAGCATTTGACTCACTGGTAGATTGTTGAGGAAAGAATATATCAATACAGATTCCACTTCTAAAATCTGTCTTCTTGTGCCAACAATATTAAATAAGATGTATGTTTTTTCACATGTACATTTTGTATACAGCAGTCAATTGTCGTAATCTGACACATGCATGTACATCTGTTTAAATGCAGATAATAAATGACTTTCATTGATTTGATTGCAAGACGTAGACTCCATATTTTTGTTGTAAGTTAGGTCATCATTATTCAGTTTATTGTTTTCAAAATGTACTTGTATTGTAGTTGTATTTCCCCACCATGGCAACGCACGAGTTATCTAACAACATTTTCAAAATGTCAAAAGGACGCCATTAAGGTCTTTTCAAATTGTCAATTATTTGGGACAGTGATGAAGGGACGTAACTTTGTCAAAAATAACCATATTTTATCCTGTATATCTCACGATTGGATCATAAAATAAATTAAACGATACAGTCATTTTAAACTTATATTCGATATTTTATATAGAAAAAGAACATACTTAAATGCATATATGAAACCTCTAGCATGTATGGTAAAAACTGAAAAATACAAAATGGATTAATTAATCCCTAAGAATATTTCTAACATGGAATCTTAATTAAATGCTAATATGTTTCCTTCAATAACTAAGTTATTTTCGAATATTAATAGTTCTGGACTTCCTAAAGACGCACGTAAATATCTGCAAAAATGCAGAACGGTCATTTATAAAAACACACCCTTGTAAAATGTAATCTGATTTGCCCAACACGTGTTGGTATCCCAAAAATCTCAACAACTTTATTAATAATCTGCCGCTCGTTACGCTTTAATGTTTACATAAAAGGAGAACGAGTCGAGAAGTTTTTAATACATGTGTTATGAATTAACAACCGCAACTGCACCGCGAACATTATCTGTGCGCAAAAACGATAATATCCACAGCAACTTGTCAGATTTGAGTGTACATCACATGCATACAAAATCCTCCTCAACTTTTGTGGTTTTGGTTGCGGAAGATTTTTTGCGCACATGAAAAGTAATGAGCTTTATAGTGAAATAAACATTATCTTGATTATGAAATTTAAACAACGTTCGTAGTTTGTAACATTCACGATAACGATTATTATTTCAACATATTAACCTCTGATGTCTTTCAAGTAGGTTTTAAAAACAGGCAAGTAATTTCTGTAAATGTCGCACCCGCTACTTTACCATGCTTTTGTCAGCTAAGAAAAGAAAGTCGAACTGCGTTGGTTATTTCAATCCTCTGATGTATCAATGCTTTTATATTATCATTGGGCATGGATATTTATATGCAATTTAATCGAACTTTAAAAGGTGACGTGAGCAAATGATTGAGTATTTTTTAATTCATGTATGATCACCACATATTAACTGTTAACAAGAACGAAAAACCACAAGGTGTTAGTGTCAATCGGATGTCTGAAAAGTTAAACTTCATAAGTGGGTATGGCTTTTTAAATACAAAAAAATGATAGTGGTTTGTTCAAAAACCTGACTGCCAGATGTGTGGGCAGTTTTATTGTAAAACCTTGATACCATTTCTGACTCAGAACAGTCAAGCTCTCAGGTGAGCGCCTCTGTGCATCATTAGGTCCTCTTGTTTTTCAACTCGTATACATGTACGTTAATTCGTTAAACAATGTTTGTGATTTATTATCGTTATTACAACGCAATGCCTCACTGAGGTTAAAATTAAGATGCCATGCTTTTGAACAGGCCATCTTAATCTATTTATGATATATGATATGTACACTTGTTTATTATCATCAACACTAAATTGCATAACTTTTGGGTTTTCTAAATTGCTTTTTTGACTTCTTCTCATATCAGTGAAGTTCGCTTAACCACATCCGAAAGTGTGAAGGTTGCGTTTCGATTGCTCGTGTGTCAGCTTAAATTTGGACACGTAGGTAGTTCCAAATTATCAAAAAAGAAGTTTAGCGCATTTTGTTTGTAGAGTTTCGTGATGTTATTTGTCATTTGGCCCGAAGAAGTGGATACATGGACTTTTCTGCCATGGCCGTCCGTCTTGAACAAAAAAGGTCGTCCCCTTCGAAAGGAAGCCCGAGGTCACAGATCAGTCCACAAGCGTTTCAAACAGTTTGGAAGAAAACATCGATATGTGTTGTAAAGTTGGTAGTTTTGACAAATCAGAGTGTCAGGTTAACAATGTCAGTGCCAATGCAGATGGTGGTGGTTGAAAATGCCGTTACCATGAAGTTCAGGTCATAGACCCAGCAGGTTTTTTGGCGTACTTTCACGGCTCAGTCTCAACAATTTATGAAAGTCCAAATTCGGGTGATACTTCATTGATGCCGCATTCAAAAGATGTCGGTACAAGCGCGTGTAATTTACACACCAAGCGAAAGTTATCAAAAAAGCTGAATGAAGTTATCAGGCCATGCTTGAATACTTATGCATGTATAATGAAATAAAGGATTGAAAACACAGTTTTGTTTTTATATTTATTATTTCAATTTCCTGATGTTTTTATTATTTAGTTCATTTATCATATACATGTATAAATAACTATTGACAAACATGTATATGTACATGTAATTCTACAAAAGAAAAAAAAAGTACAAAATACACATAACATAGCAAACATTTATACATGAATCACTACTACACAACCAGCAAAGTTGCCAATAATGGACAATACATGACATTTGATATTTATATAAGACTGAAAACATCCAAGAATAAGATACCAGACAGATAATCAACATACATATCAGTAGCAACAACAAAACACAATAAGTACTTCGACCCCCCTCCCCCAGACACACACACAAGCAAATCACTTACTTAAAAAATTACTTATTTTACTCTGCTTGACACGAGAGTCCATCCTATATTGAGTTCAGCAAGCAGTCACTTTTTAGAACTGCAAACGAGCGCAGCTTCTGAAGGAACTCTGCTGCTTCACTAACACTAACACACTTTGTGTTTCAGCGTCGTCTTCGTCACTCTCGGCGACGACGTTGTTTCCATTGAATATAAAGAAGTGGAACTTCAGAAGCTGCAGCATTGAAGTCGGCGAGGATCTGGGGTGCCGGTCGCTCCCAGAAATCCATTCCGTTATCGCAAGTCGACAGGTAATTGTGAAACAATGTCGAGTTCATTGATGGCACAATTGAAGAGCTCCTTGGACACACGGATCATGGAGAGGGGAAGATCGTCCTCAGGGTCAAAATCAATGTCATCACTCACGACGGTCGCATGGTCGCCCGTTGTTAGGAAGCCCGGTGTGAGGCCACACTTCCCGAAGCACTTTGAAATCGTCGTTGTTAAAGTGTTCGCGCCAAGCAGCCGAGATCCAATAGATGGCGTCGGGGATCAAGATTTCGCGTAGTATTTCGGGACCAAGCTTGGTGTGTTGACGGTCCATCTCTTCCAGGACGTGCTGGAGCTGCCGCTTCCGGAACTTAAGCTTCACCGCCTGAATTATGCCCACATCTATCGGCTGCACCAAAGACGTCGTGTTCGGCGGAAGGAACTGTAAGTTAACGTTTTTCAGTGCGATGTCGGGGTGGACTGGGGCATTGTCGAGCATCAACAGGACCAAGGTCCCTGAGCCAATCCTCCATCAGGGGGTGGAGCATCCAAGCCTTTCGATTCGCCTCGTAACGGACCGTTGTTCGTTGGAAATCGGTGCCAAAAAGCCACGTGGCGTGAAGCATAACCGTGTACATACATGCTGAACACATCGAATGTTTGGCCAAGAACACAGGTTTATTAAATAAAGCAATTCTGACGTATATCACATTGCCATAAGCAGCGTAAAAATGAATTGTGTATGTACTAGTTGAAATTCTTATGAAAAATTGTTTAATTATGAACCCACAAAGTCACGATATCCTGCACCCTGATAACAAGATTCCAAAACAACATGTATAAAGAATGAAAACATCTTAGCTTACGCCTTATCAGGAACACATATGCATGACATCAGAAAAAAGAAACATTTTTAATCCGCTACAGAGTTTAGAACCTTCCATGTTTGAGCTTAACAATAGTTCTGCAAGCTTCGCGATCAAGATCTGAGGAGTACTGGGATATCCAGAGTGTACGTCCGGCGGAAGTCAACTTAAAGGGATATTCAACGGTTGGTACCGCTACTTCCGCCAAGCAGTTACCCCGAAGCGACATCTTAAGAATGGAGTTCCTGGCCCACTGCGCTACGTACAGACGATCATTGATGACGGTAAGACCTTCAAAAGACCGCCTCTGTTCTGGTCCTCCAAAGCAACGCGAAGGAAAGTAACTCCAGACCCGAGAGCCTACGTGGTCTATACAGTAGATGGTCTCATTCGTGGACAAGTACAAGTAATGTTTACACACGTCGAAGCTATTCACTTGCTCAGTTATGCCACTTGGCCGGATTAAACCAATTTGTTGTTTTCTAAACTTATGAATGTAATGGAGCGATCCATTTTCGCACAGGATGTAAATGTAGCTATCGTTGCATTTTACATCAGAATGTTTAAGGTCGCATTTCAAGTGAATACTTTCAACAGAGTCGAACCTTTGTTGTAAGAGATCAAATGTTAACAGTTCAACACACGAGCCAATCCTGAGGCTGACACCTATCACATCCGGGCTAACCAGGCAAACACCGGAAGGCTGCGGACATTGGTATTCACCCCGACACCTTCCGGCAGCATCAAAGATTTGCACACAATCATGAACACAATCGGCGATGAATAGTTGTCCATTTTTATCACAGACCATTCCTATTATTTGGCACCTTAAATGGTTGCGATCGGAATGACATGGCAACACGACAGTGGAATGTTCACGAAATCTCGTTTTGAATGAAAGACGTGCGCAGGACCAGTTTGACGCATTTCGACAAAGATTTGATTTTGTTTTTATTCGCATCGGTAAAGGAACGCTGATTGTGGAGAGATCGTTTTCCTTGGCTTTAAGTGGTGGACGGATAAAGGGCCTGATAGCGTCACTCAGCTTTTTTGATAACTTTCGCTTGGATTGTAAATTGCACGTGCTTGTTCCGACATCTTTTGTGTGCGTCGTCAATAAAATGTCACCAAGAGTTGGGGTTTCATAAATTGTTGAGTCCGAGCCGTGAAAGGACGCCAAAGAACCGGCTGGGTCTATGACCTCCACTTCATAGTAGCGACATTTTCCCCCGACGCCATCTGCATTGGCACTGACATTGTTAACATAAAAGTCAGCATGGTCAGCAATGGTTTCTTGACCACAGTTATCAATGTTTTCTTCCAAGCTACTGGACACGCTCGTGGACTGATCGGTGACCGCGGGCTTCCTTTCGAACGATTCAAAAGAGCCGACCTTCTTTTGCTCAAGACGATCGACCATGGCGGAAAAGTCCTTATATCCACTACTTCGGGCCAAACGACAGATCACATCACGTAACTCTACATACATGGCGCTAAATTCTTTTTCTGACAGTTTGGTAGTCCCTTCGTGAACAAATTTGTTCCGTACATTTCTCAACCTAGTGACATCCGCTTCTTGTGAAAAATCACCAGGATTTGGATCAGTCCAAACAATACTTTTACTGGTCATCGTTGGGTGTAAGTCCCTCAACAAATACGTCAGTAATGTGACGTCAAAGGTGTTGAGGTCAACTGGGCCTCCTCCAGGATATAATAAATCATGTTGCGTTTTATTGATAACCTTGCGTTTCTGTGCGCTGTCTATTTTCGCCCTGGTTGTTGGATGACTGAGGAATGGTGAAAGGGCCTGCCCACCTAGTTGGTTAGCAAGGCAATGTCTCAATACATGAGCCCCCTCTTCTTTGATAATCGAATCGATTCTGAACACTCTTTTGTCCTCCTCGCTGTATGCAAACATTTCCGCATTTTCGTATTTGCAACCCATCGAAGCGCTGTTCCATCACTGAAAATAATGTCATAACTATTTCATTTATAATATAATAATAAAAGATAATAATAATAATAATAATAATAATAATAATAATAATAATAATAATAATAATAATAATAATAATAATAACAATAATAATTATAATAAAATAACAATAACATGAAGCTGTCACAGACAGTTTACCACCTGTATTATTGTTATATTTAGAATTTGTTATTGTGTTTATTAGAAAAAAAACTGATATAACAAGGTTTTTAGAATGCACTGTGTTCAGTAAAAAATCCGCGAAAACGACATGCAACATCAAGGAGGACTTGCGCACAGAAGTTTTAATGTGTTATTTTAAACAATGGACATTACCTTATTAAAAGTAACTCAATTTCGAAACTTTGATAAAATGCCGGTTGTATGAAGTGGTTTGTGATATATAAGCATATTGAACTTCTATACTTCCTGTTTTGCACGTTGAGAGACTATTCTGTAAACGTTTGGCGAACATTGCATACGAAATGAAGAAGAAATTGCGCTTCAAAGATGTTAAACGTACTTATTTCCAAAGGGCAATAACTCCTTAAAAAATAAGATCAATCGTTAAAGCTGGATAATATATCTAACACTTGGAGATAATTGTTTTGGAAAAGTTTGACGAAAATCACAGACAAAATGTCGGACTAGTTGCGCACACAAGAGTGTTATAGACGGAAGCACGCACGCAGGCAAACGTACGTATGCACGCACGCTCAAACGCACGCATGCATGGACAAAACGAAGCTTACCGTTATTGTTCTTGATGTTATTATTGGGGTAGACGGATGAGCTACTTAATTAATGGAGTGGCAGATCAAGTGGACAGAAAATGTACAGTTTTGCTTGAACGACATGTTAACGACCGGATATTGCATGTACATGTATTATCGTTGATATGTGATACCCATCCCTAATCGTACTCATGTTTTTAACAACCTTAATGTAAAAAGTTGTTAGCTTCGAAAAAAGAGTAGAATACAAAACAGCAATAAGTTGATAAACATGATTCGTTATTTCTTACCTCGTAATTACCTCGTAAATCCGTGGGGTGAAATTGCTATTCCATATCAATGATTTAACAAAATTATATACCTGACGATGAATAAGTATAATAATTGCGTGTAACTATTTATAACTGCATGGGCTGACACAATGTAATTGACAATTCCTTACATGCATAACAATTTCAAATAGATCTAGTATATAACTCACTCAGTGTGTTTTATTAATACGACTCGACTGTAATATGGAGCCCCAATGATCGACATTTTTATTGCCAATTATAAGAGATATGTATAGACTATCGGGGAGATTAACCAAAAAAGAATCACACCAAGATCGCATTATAAATTTTGTAACGCCCCCAGTCACGTGTATTTTACAACCACTGTGGTTTACACGCCTCACATATTTTTAGGAGTGTTTTACGAATGAAATGTACAAAGACTTTTGACATGCGTACGATATCACGCTATTTAATTATTACAATAAATTGACCGGAACTACTTATAAGTAGATTATATGTATACTGATTACCAAGTTCTGGTACCAAATCTACATAATTTAACTCATAAACTCAGCTGATCGAAACGCGTTCCGTGTGAGTTTTTACAGCAATATTCATACAATCTGGTCTGGCAAGTTGCTGTGGTTACTATCTTTTTTGTACACGAGTGTATTTGTATTTGCGGCGCAGTTGCAAATGTTATTTTACGATCCAACAAAATAAATGTCAGTCATCCTACAAAATATAAATAAATGTGGGGTAAATAAATGCATGTTGTTATTATCTAGAAATATCTTTAAAAAGATTTGCGGCTTTGAGGATAGTTTGTGTTGATGGAAAATAATCAGTGATATCATTGAGTACGGATGTTTTTTAGTATATTCGCCTAAGTAAGCAATAAGGACTTTGGTACAGTCGACATCTTTCAATTGGATAACTGATGTTGGTATCCGTCTATTGTTTTCCAAACCTCTGGCGAAAGAATTCCGCTGTATGTTTCCTTGTTTTGCGTTAGTTGTAACGAATTACTGACAGCGTGTCATCCGCGGTTGATTAAATATTCAAAACCATAAAGTGGTATTGCAAAACACACTTCCCATTTGTAATCTGGAAAGATAACGAGCTTAGTGATCATTTATTAAATCCACTCTTATGATAATATGAAGGAAAATGGTTTTCTAACATACATCGAAATTAAAGGTTTCTGCATAATGAGGAAGTTCTATTCTTAGTTTAAGATACCAATGAAGTTTACGATGTTGGGATTGAATTGATATATCATATAAAGTTGCGACCGTGATAACTATATATAGTTAACCGCACCTTGTAAATGATAATCCTAAATCAAACATGACCTATTGTATGTAAACCTTGCCGTGAAAGTGTACTGCATTAGCCAATTACATTGTTCATAACATTGTAACTTTTATCTGACCCTAAACGAGATATGAGTTTGAAACACAAGCCTGTTTAAATGTGTTTTCCTTAGCTTCATAAGGTTAACCACACCCAATTAAACGAATATTTTTCATGACGACGAACACTCGGCAGTGTGAAAACTTAATAAAATCAATACAAAAGTATGAATATGTGAAAAACAATCGCATATGGTGGTCAATATGATAAAACGTATACCCACTTTATCCATTTAACAAATAAAACATGGTAACGCCGCATGTTGTTGTTTTTTTTATATTTTAAGAAACAGTGACATTTACTTTGATCCAGCTGGATCCAAATGCATCCCCAAGCTAGGTCTGCATGTAAGATACCAAAATAGAACATTTCAAAGCAATATGCGCGTAAAAACTCAAGCTATTGAGCAGAAACAGATTTCACATTTGAAAAGCAGTAACCTTGATATTTACCCAGATGGTCATTAAGCACAATCTCCATCCAAACTCAAGTTGCTGAGCAGAAACGTTTTTCTGTGTATATAAACAGTGACATTGACCTTCGACCGACGCCGATCAAATCGAGACTTGCTCATTCACAAAACAAGATTCCATCACTGCATGTATACAGAATGAACCAATCTTCGTTCACACCATATCTGTTACAACCATTCATGCCTTCAGTAATAAGAAACATTTAAAAAGTGCCCCATAGTTTAGAACATCCAATGTTTGAGCCAAAAATGGTCACGCAAGCTTCGCTGACAAGATCTGAGGAATACTAGGATATCCAGAGTCTTCTTCTAGCGGATGTTAGAGGGACATTTAACGGTTGGCAACGCTACCTCTACAAGGCAGTCACCTCGAAGCGACATCTTAAGAATGGAATGTCTGGCCCATTGCGCTACGTTCAGACGAGTATTCACGGCGGTCAGACCTTCAAAAAAGGCCTTTGTCGCGTGCCTCTCGTGCAATGTGAGGGAAAGTAGCTCCAATACAGAGAGCCTACATCGTCTATACACTAGATGGCCTCATTCGTGGACAAGAAACGTAATTTTTCTGGGCAAACCAAGCACACACCGGAAGGTTGCGGGAATTTGCATTCATCCAGACACCTTTCGGCAGCATGCACGGAGTCATGAACACAGTCGGCAACAAGCAGTTGTTCGTTTTGTCACAGACCGTGCCTGTTATAAGGCACCTGAAAGAGCTGAGTTTGGAATGACAGGACAACACGCCATGTCATCGATTTGAATGAAAGACATGCGCAAACCAGACTGGTGCATTTCGACGAAGTTTTAACATTGTTTTAGTGAAGCTTTTTGATAGATAATTTTCGCTTGGTAGCTCGTAAAGATATCTTGTGTATGAGAAGGCATCAATGACGTATCGTCAGAAGTTTGGGTTTCATACATTGTTGACTCTGAGCCTTGAAAGGACGCCAAAGAACCTGCTGGGTCTATGACCTCCACCTTGAAGTGACGCCATATTTCACCAATATATCTTCATTGACAATGTCATTTCCTCCTCTACCATCTTCATAGGCACAGACATTGTTAACATGAAGCTCTGGGTTGTTAACTCGTATTTCTTCACTGCAGTTATCAATGTTTTCTTCCAAGCTACTGGACACGCGTGTGGATTGATCGGTGGCCGCGGGCTTCCGTTCGAATGGGCCGACCTTCATGAAGATTTGAAGAAAAAAAAAAAACGCTTCTAGAGTGTCCACAAGCTCTTTTACATTTTATATATAAACTTAGATGTTGACCGTACGTTTACCAGTTTTGAACTCGTTCGAAATATGATCGGGTCGCACATTCTGACCAAGTTTCATGACGATTTTGCAATGAAAATCGCCTCTTATGTTTTGAATAGAATTTTCTTTTATTTGACCTAGTGGCCATAGTTTTTAAAGTAAGACTGCACGACTATGTCACATATTTATGATTTTATATAAAATGTGTAAAAAAACTTATTATACATATATTTCAATATAAATTAAAATAAAAGTTAAGAAGAACATGTGTCGAAAAATGCGAAATAAGACAGATATTTAATTCTGAAATCGAAAATGTCTGTACAGTCGAATTCGCCAGCATGTTTATCACGCATGTACGACGTGAATCTAAATTTAGTTTAAGTGCAGATTCGTTCATACGACACAAAGACACAATTTTGTTTTACGGATCATTTTAATTTCCTGCAACGATATCTATTATACGACACACGAACACTTACTCCGATCCTAATAAAAAAGACGAATGCTTCTGTTATTGTAGGAAAATATGTACGAAATATCTTCGTCACAATCGGCTCGGAGCGCTAATTTGTCTTTTCTGCATTTAATGAAATTCGTCTTCAATGTATAATTGTTCTTGCATATTTTGTGTTATTGTAACATATTTTTTTCAATATATTACAATTTAACACATATAAAATTCGTGCAGTCTCACTTTAACTCCTAATGACCCTGTTTCCAAGTCGACGGAGAAATAAATGGGACAATGTTGTGAGTAAGTTTAAATAACATTGGGAATGAAATTTGGCCTAAATAGAGTCTTTACAATGAAAATATGACGACCCACGACGCACGACGAATGACGGACACAAGGCGAATCGTAAAGCTCTCTTTGCATTGTGCTAGGGTGAGCTTAAATTAAACCAAAGCCCGATGACAGAGAGATGTTAACTGCGAGTTACGTTACCAACAATAAACCACAACGCTAACAATTTATTTCTTAGGATAGCATATAGCCTCTCTTAAACGGAGCGCTTACTATGGATCCTTAATAACAAAACCTGCTCAACCCCGAACCCAAGCTATACATTATAATGTACAAAACCTGCTCAACCCCGAACCCCAGCTATTGATTATCATGTACAAAACCTGCTCAAATTCCCCCCCAAAAAACTATGGATTTACCCAACGCCCCAATTCCGCAACCAAAATCATAAAAGGGCAAGCAAGGACATAAATAGTTTAAAAAGTAATAATGATAGACAGAAAAATCCATAGATCGAATTTTCGGATAATACAGTCGCAACGCCCTTTGAAATTGAAACGCCCACTTATGTAGTTCAACTTTTCAAACATCCGATTGACACCTTGTGGTTTTTCGTTCTTGAGAACAGTTGATATGTGGCGATTATAAATAAATTATGATGATCCAATCAATTACTCACGTCACCTTTTAAAGTTCGATTACCGGGTATATTGCCTTTAAATATTTCTACCTAAACGATTATACGACAGCAGACATCAGAGGACGATCGCCAACGCAATTTGACTTTCTTTTATAAGCAGACAAAGTGGGTGCGAAATTAATAGAAACATGTCCGTTTATTGAAACCTACTTTAAAGACATCAGAGGTGAATATGTTTAAATAATAATCGCCATCGAAGATTGTTTAATAATAATCACAATCGAAGATTGTTTTATAATAATCGCCATCGAAGATTGTTTAATAATAATCGTCATCGAAGATGTTAAAACTACGACGTTGTTTATTTTCCCACAAAAATCATATTGTTTTTAATTGCTTTAACCGATCCTTTCATTATGAAGACATGTTAATTACACGAAGCTAATAACTTAAAAATCAATGTGCAAAATAACTCTTCCGCTACCAAAACCACAAGTGAGGACGGTGTTTTTTATGCAAGTGATGTACACTTGGATATGAAAAGTTTCCTTGGTTACTATCTTTACGGCGCACCGATGAAGTTGGCGGCACATTTGCATTTCATAACACGTGCATATAAAACTTCTCGATTCAGTTCTCCTTCTATGCATACATTAAGCGTGGAGTAGAGAGTGGAAGATTATTAATAAAGCTGATGACATTAAATCTTAAATGTTATAATAATGTGTTTTTAAAGTGACCATTATGCATTTTCGCAGATATGTAGGTGCGTCTAAATAGTGGCGAGAAATAGTAATATTCGAAAACAAGTGAAACTAAATTATTGGAGGAAACAATATTTGTAAATAAAAAAGATCCTATGTTAGCATTCTGTTTAGTGAGGGAAAGGGATAACTACAACAGGCGAGGCATGGTATGGTATTGCGCAAGGGGAGGTTAGAGAGTTAGGGTTAGGGTTAGTGTTAGGGGTCGGGTTAGGGTTTGGGTTAGCCTAAACCCAACCCTAACCCTAACCCGACCCCTAACCCTAACCCTTACCCTTACCCTAACCCAGAGTTATTTCCCCTATACCATGCCTCGCCTGTTGTAATTGTCCGCTTCCCGTTTAGTGATTGATGAATGCAATTTTTCGTTTTTAGTTTTTACCATTCAACTAGAGGTTATAAATTTGCAGTTCTTATCTATCTAAAATATCGAATATTTATTTAAAATGACTGAATTAGTCGTTTCATTCATTTCATGATACAATCGTGCGATATTACGGATAAAATAGTGTATATATTGACATAGTTACTTCCCTGTATCACTGTCCTAAATATATCAATTATTTTAATGTTAGAGAGATTTTCTGTTTGAAAAGACCTAATTAAATGACGTCCTTTTGACGTGTTGAAAACGTTGTTAGATTACTTGTGCGGTTGTCCATAGTGGGAAAATACAAATAGTATTCGTGTATTTGACAACAATGAACAGAAAAAGATGACCTACGTGTTGCTGACAACAATAATATGGAGTCTACGACCTGCTATCGAATCAAAGAAAGTCATGTATAATCTGCAATTAACCACTGTACATGCATGTGGCTGATTGCGACAATTTAATGTTGTACATGCATATGAAATGTTCATGTAAAAGAACATTCATCTAAGAAAGCGGACTTCCATCGAATGGTCGAACGTTTTTTTTTATCCAGACAATCGGACTTCATTGATCCGCTACTTTCAGATACACGGCAACTGAGGCCACGTTACTCGAAAGAGGTGTCGTTGAATTTGCTTACGTCCTTCGTGAGTTCACTCGTTGCGCGTGGTTCTCGATAAAGTGGAATCCGCTTCTACGGATAAGTCGTTCGGGGTTGTGTTAGTCCAAATGTGACTTGTACGTTTGAAAGTCAAGTTTTACTCTCTCATTAAAAACCTCTAAAACGTGATGTCAAATGTATCAATTTGAACATAGCCAACTGCGTTAACAGGGGGGCATGCGTACACGGGAGCTTACCGCGTTTAAGTGAGGTTAGGGGAGCAAAACTTCAAAGATGGCGTCGTTTTTTGGGTTTTTCTTGAAGGAATAGGGGATATTTTCACCCGGTAAGCCCATTTGTATTTATAATTAATTTAAATGAATACGCCCTTTCGGCTCTCCGGTGTTTGTGCTTCCCTCGGTTTTTTGTTTCAAGATCGTAGACGTCGGGATAAAAAAGTTATTGAAGGACCGTCCACAAATCTGTTGTCTCCTTACGTGACGTTCGAGAAATGGGATGTACAAATATCATTTTCTCGTATAATACACAGTATTGACGCATTATGTACGGTAAAATATAACTAAAATCATGATTATTTCATTTTCCCGACGCCGTTTTATCTCTTATAACTAATTATTGCAAAAACTATTGGTTTAACCCCTCTTGTTGGAACTTACTTCATTTTAAGCACATTTTGGGACATGACTTCCAAATGACCAACACAGCTCTTTCCTATGTTTAAGAGTTTGACACGAACCTCACTTAAAACGCGGTAAGCTCCCGTATACGCATGCCCCCCTGGTTAAACAAACTGGTTGTTCTTAATGGCATTTATTTTCAACGCGTTAAATTGGAATACTAGTGGATGACTGATTAAGGACTGTTGCCAGTGCATTCGTCCCAAGCTGGTTATCAAAACATTTGTGCAACACAAGAGTAAACTTTAAGCATTGACTGGATTCCAAACAATCGCTTTTCAGCTTCGGCAAAAGGATGTGGTTCTGATCTTGATGAATCCATCGTAGCATTTTATAATCTCAATTTTGTTTTACAAACTCGCATATCTGTTATACTAGTAGGGGAAAAGATTAATTTGTCATTAAAACTTGTACCTTGGTTAAAGACGAAAGAAAAACTGTCAAACATGTTCATGATTATGGACTGCTGCAACATTGCAGTTTGAAGAGAGTATATCAGCCATGATAAGAAAACCAGTTCGATGGTCCGCATAAAGTGGTATTACAGTTAAAAATACTGAATCTGTATCTTTATTATGTTTTATGATAACTCTCGTTTAAAAACAATTACTGTGACACTGTTTTACATCCCACAAAGTATTACTAAATCTCTACTGCCAAAATTGATACGTTTAGTTTATAAAAGCGAACAAAAACAAGTTTGAATAAAAAAGCTGCCAGCATTTTCTGGCTTAGTTTATTTGCATTTTGCATCGCTTGCTTTGTCGATTGAATCACGTGATATTGCATGCTATACATTTATTTGTAAACACAAAAATCATGTAGGTGGAAAAAGAACCGCAGGTGCCAGGAATGGTGAAGGGATGGTACAATATGATCTTTTTACTGCAGTTTTTCATTGATGGCTGTCAGAAAATGTATTTTGTTAGTTGAATGTTTGTTGGTATTATTATATATGACTTTAGTTTTGGGCATTTAAGGTCCGTTTTACACCCCCTTGTGTATTATCAAATTCGACAAATACAACCGATCACGTACCACATACTTAAGACCAGTTGATTGTTATTGTTAACATTCGGGATTTTCAGCACATGCGCACTGACTGGTTGGCAAAAGCACTGGTTACGGAAACGTAAGCAATGCACAGAGAACTTGTATTTAGCCAATAAATTGATAAAAGAGAACACATAATAACGCTCATTGGGTCATTGTCGACCTTAAATGGCCCACAAGTCACCAGGGGTGACTAAGAGCCGATTCTTGTCACCCTATGGTGACTTCAAGCCGACGCTAGTCATCCCCGGGTGACATGAAGCCGATTGTAGTCACCCGGGGGTGACATGAAGCCGATTCTTGTCACCCGGGGGTGACTTCAAGCCGATTCTAGCCAAGAATCGGCTTCTAGTCACCCCGGGTGACTTGTGGGCCATTTCAGGTCGACAAAGACCCAATGAGTCATAAAAACACCTAAATAATAATTCAAAATATAATATTTAGTACCAATATTGTATACATGTATTCATAAATTTAATTTCATATAAATAACTAAAAATGGCGCGGCAGATGCCGACGCGTATCCCCACGCCGCAAAGATGTTATATTAAAATGCAATTGTGGGTGGGTAAGGCCTATGTTGGTGGGGCCCCGCGGTGGGTACGAACAAAAAATTGGGTTCGAAAAAAAAAATGGGTTCGAAAAAAATTGGATACGAAAACATTTGGGTACGAAAACAAGTTTGGGTAGGAAAAAAAAATTGGGTAGGAAAAATAAATTTGGTACGAAAAAAAATTTGGGTACGAAAATAATTGGGAACTAAAGATTTTGGGTACGAAAAAAAATAGGGGTACGGGGAAGTAGTACCCGTGGACCTCTCGATAAATTTGAAAGAGGACGGGAACCAAGCTGCCTTTACCTTTATCAATGGCCCTGGGGTGGGTAATGTGGACATGGATGTTCGAGAAAGACCGTGTTGTCATAAGAGATGTTCAGTATTAAAGTGACGCCAATTTGTGAATAAATGAAGAAGTTATGTTAAAACAAAATGTTGGGCCCCACCCCAACCCCCATTCTCCACTATCTCCTCCTACACTATTAGCACTAGAACCTTGAGACTTAAACACATGGTAGCTATGAGCATATGTGCGACGGTGCACTATTTGGAATTTTGATCTGACCCCTGGGTCAATAGTTATTATCATGTGCGTCGCATGTTGTAAAATGAGTTTTTTTACCCATTGTACCCATTTATTTACCCATAACTTTTGACCCAGGGGTCAGATCAAAATTCCGTCACCGTCAACGTAACACATATGCTCATAGCTACCATGTGTGTAAGTTTCAAGGTTCTAGTGCTAATAGTGTAGGAGGAGATAGTGGCCGATAAAAAAAGGCGGAGATCAATACAATATCCCCTACGCTTTTAAAAGCATGGGGATAAAAATAAGAGTTAGCCATTAGCATCAGGGAAAAGTGGTCGGAAAAATAAACACTGAGAATTTCACAAAACAAAGCTATTAATTAGCCGTATTAAAACTTGTATAAGGCAGGCATAAAGACAGGCAGAGCTGTCTGTATGTCTGCTAAACGACGCATACTATGTATATCTGGATGGGCGAGAGGTTAAAGCGAAAGCCTTCTGACCCGAAGGACTCGGTAAACATTGTGTACTTGTTATTCTTAAATGCTGGAAGTTGGGAAATATATTGCATGTATTTAATCTTGCAAAAAAAGAATACATTGTGTTTAAATTTCAATGAGCAAAGTCATCTTGATAAAACATATTTCTGATTTCATTGGTCACACGATCAATCGTTATCGACCTATTATGGTAATACCTACGTGACGATCACAACTATGTAGCAGGAATTATTGTATATGTGGATATGTATAAGTATTGAAAGTGTGAGTAATCCTTATTTCCGATTTTTAATTGGATTTATTCCGTTTCATATTGACTAAGCAGTCGGTCCACACTGTGTCACATGGCAAAGTGCAAGTGTTTATTTCCTTAGTGATGTTTTGCCATGCAAGCATGCGGTATGCATAACACTGGCTACATTTTTACTAAATAGTTTTTTAATTGAATATATGTAATGGAAACAAATAAGGATACCGAGGTTATATTTTCAAAAGACGAGGATGAGGATATGGTAGCACCAGTGGGAACTATTAATATTGACACCAAGGATATTGGCCATCAAGGAAAATTGAAAAAACAAAAACACACCATCAATGATGACGATGATGATGAAGCCGACGGCTCAGTCGATGATGAAGAGATTTTGACGAACGCAGACCATAAATCTTCTAAAAAAGAACAGACAGCTGTTGTCAATGCGCCTGCGCTCGAAGAGGTGGAGATTGACGCGGCCAATGAAAATGTCAAAGTTAGCAAAGGCAGTCGTCCACAAGAAGGAGAGGCCGTCACCGTCGATGACCGCGTTGGACTCACAGCTGAGGTTGATAATGACAAAGAGAAACAAGCGGGGTAAGTTCCTTCAAATGTAAAACTAAAAATTATACATTGTCTAAGTGTATTGTTATTTTATTGAACAACTGTGCTTGGCTTAAATATTAAAATGGTAAAAGTGATTCAACTTATTTTTCATTCATATACTCTGTGCGGAAATATATTTTTTAAATTAAGAAATCATCAGTACTTATGATGCGTTAGAGCAAATATCAGTATGAATACTTCATAAATATTTAAGTTACCAATGCATTTACTTTGATAGCTGTACATTTTTATTTCAGTTGTATCGGTTGTTTGCGTTGGTACTTCACCTGCAGATGTTTGCGCTAAGCGTAGCAAGAGAGTCCGAAACGACGGTGCCATTCATCAGAACTAAAATTTACATTTCATTATGGGTCATCTGTTAAGCATAGACCTTACATTCATGCAACTTTAACAAATGCCTGGTTTATAGATTAATAAACGTGTTATTGTTTTTGTGTGATTACTCTTTTGAAAGATTTGTTATGGTGCTAGTCAGCCATGTGATTTTTGTACAACAGTTTTCCTTGTGTTAGTTGTGGTTTATATAAAGACTTCGTTAATGTACTTACGCGGCAGTTAACAAACATTTAAAATAAAAGCCACGCATTGCTTTCAAGATTCGATTTTCACTTAAATAACAACAGTATATTCATAGTTAATGTTTGATAAATAAAAAAGTTGTTTTGTACTATTTGAATACCTTTTCTTGTATTTGTTTTGTATTACAAATTTGAATTTGTATTTTAATTTTGCGTCAACGTGCTGACAGTTTGCTGTAAGTTTGTAACTGATAATCCCATAGATGTTAACCGCGGTTTATTACCAAGCGCATAATGCCGAAAATTCTTGTACCAATTTTGCTAATCGTTGCCTTTCCTTCTTAAAATACTGGTAAAAAATGAGCCCAAACTGAAAACAATGTAACCATCATGATCACCTTTCACAGAAAATAAAAATTAAACGATCGGTTGCACGGGCTTTTCTTTCATAAATTACATCAAAATGATGACAAACGTTCTAAAACCCGGTGGATTTAGCTGTAATTATTTTAAATTCGTAATAACAGAAGAAATTCGGTAATCGTATATAAAATCCATATGATAACAATCATATCCTACAAACGTTGTGTTTTGCTCTATACGTAGAAAATATAGGAAGTTATCTTTTGGCAACTCATTTTTTATCATGTACATCATGTAGGTAGATATTCGTTTCTTCATCGAGTTCACAGGCACGTGTGCTATGCCGTTACATTATGTAATAAATCAAGAAAAGGTAAATAATAAACAGCTTGTTACCAAGGATGTGTTCTGGTATGTGACGATTAATTTAGGACATAATTATTTGCGAGACAGTTCTTTCCTATAAATAGAATTAATCGATCGAGTTGCAAATCACAGCGCAAAGAACAAAACTTATCACAGGACTATTTTTATTGACTAAGATTTAAACAATTGATTTCGATAAATGAATTAATACAATAGACCAACATTATATTTTCCTGTTCTTATGTATTTTAGTGAGATAGGAGTAGACAATTAATGACAATGAAACTAACTGTATAATTTCATGTATATCCGACAGCAGTTGGTTTTGATGAAAAGGAAACTACATGTATAATTTCATGTCATGATAACATCTGAATCTGAATCTGAATTGGAACGTTGCAGGGCCTTGTAGGTCATACGGGAGAAACAGTTTAATCCAACAGTAAATTATTCAGCGCAGGCCTGAATCCGTTGACGATGGTCGAGCATAAAATGATATCACTAAGTTTGATACAATCTAATACATAAACATTTTACAGTTTTAACGATTTTGCCAAACGTATAACCTCAAACCAAACCCTCTGTTTGTGTCCAATGCATTATTAAAGCAGTAACACGGTACAAAAGAAGCTGAGAAGCTCGACTGACAACTTGTTTATGAAGCCGTTTATTCCCACAAGCCTATATTCAATCTTTGTAAATACAAAGGGTACAAAAATGAGTCCTCGCCAGTATGTATACATAAATGGTCGACTATTTTTAATTGTATTGAAACAAACGAATGGTGACATATTTTTCTATGTCTTTTATATTACATGAGATAACAATTTACAGTGTTTTCAATATAGAATTGAACATAGAATAATAGGTACAAACTCCATCTTATTTAATATTGGATATGAAACTTCAGCTAACCGTACCCCTTTTCAAACTGAATGTAAAACATATATTTTGGGAATGTAAGCATGCCAATAAACGAATTGCTTTCGGGATGTAATCATTTTTCAAACTGTCTAAATATGCCTTCTTTTCAAATAGGACATGCTAATACAAATGGACCATTACGTTTAATATTTGTTTTGATCAAAATGATTATTTACAATTCTAAAATGAACGAAAGTAGACCCACTTTTAAAGCAGCTAAATCATACCTGTCCTTGCATTACCATGTACTAAATGAAATTAACTAGTTTAATGGTTTACGTCAANTGTACTTAATTTGTATCACATCTTTTATTGTTTATATCATCTATCTTTCTATCGATCTCTTTACCCTTGTATTAAGCGCCACTACCCGTTGAGTAATTGTCAAGTTTGACTGGTCAACGTACCGATGTAGATGTAGATGTTGATTCCCTCCCCGATGCGACCCGGTTTTTATCCCCATTCTCGGAAGCATGTGTGTTTGGTTGGTGGTCAACATACCGGCCAACGGGACTATACAAGGAGTGCTGGGTAGAAGAAGTAATTGGTGTCATTGGGGGAGATATAAAGAACGCTCCCACAGTGGGGGTCGAACCCGTGAACACCAGATCGCTAGGCGGGCACCATATCCACTACGCCGATCTCAGTATTCGGATCCTGGGCGCTGTCGGTAGAAAAAATAAGAATGAAGACACCAAATCACTGTCATTTTGGCTAACGTCTGCTATTACCAGGGAAGGAGTGGGACTCGGAATGTCAAATTCCAACCTGCCGGATCAATTCCCAGTTGATCGTAAACATATGCCCATCGGCCCCCCACCCACCCAACCAGTCCCACCGACCAGGAGAAGCATTAGTATGCATTTTGTAGCAATACAACAACCACACAAAACATAGAGTGGTAGACTCAATTTTATTCCTACAGTATATGCATGAATTGACATAAGACGACGAATTGGATTTTGAACAATTTTGTAAATCGACAAAAATCCCCATGTGCGATTCACACAAGGAAGATATTTATTTGAATACACTCAGTTCCGTGTGACAAGATAACAAATATTTAACCGATGCTTTTATCCTAATACAACTCCGAGTCATTTTCATAAACAATGATTAAAGCAATTTTAGTTTTCAACAATCATGGAAAGCCTAGAATGTCAAGATTCTATCAATATTACGTATGTATGAAACTCTTTTAAAATTGATCATATACCGGATGAAATGAAAATCGGATGCCACTTAGAAAACAGGATGCCACTTAGACCTTTTGTGCTTTGTTAATCAATTTTGCAGAGAATTGATCAAATGTCCAGGAAAAACGAACAGATTGTTGCGGCGCTATAATAATTGTTGAGTCTTATGAAATTTTACTTTTTAATCCTTTTCTCGTGACATGTATGCAGGCATCCTGAAAAGACCCAAAAAGTGCCTGTCAACCGGACAGGCTGATGAAAAAGTAAGCCTGTCCGGACAAAAATTCACCTGACCAAACAGCGCGAGTTTATAACTGAAGAATTTAGTAATGAAATTGACGTTTTCGAAAAAACAACAAAGGGAGAGCACTCTTAAGAACTAGTTATTGTAAGTGTTCTTAATGACAAAAAGGCTCGAAATTCACGAAAAGAGCAATTCGAATGGGGTGTTTTCATTCTTTTGGCAAGTATAAGACTTTTCGGTATTTAGTCATAATTTTTTTGGCCTGTCACAAGGACCGGCGATATCAGAAACTTCGCCGGACCGTAAAGAATTTTGCCGGACAAGACCGGCGGTTCAGCCTTTTCAGGAAGCCTGATGTATGGTACCATTTCTAAAAGAAATATATTACTTCAATAATAGTTTAATTCTGTGCGCCATTCCGTAACATTTAGCTACAACTAAGATAAAAGATTACAGATCACTTAAAGATTATTGTACCATTTTAATTAAGGTTCTAGTTCTAAACAGAAAGCAATGACATCATGATTCCAAAGGAATTTTGCGTTTTGTTCAACAGAGAGCACGGATGATCAGATAATTTTTTATTGGTTTACTTTGCTTTTAAAGTAAAGAGTATTACCACATTTAGATAACTTATTTCTGAACTGGAATATATACAGGTTGATGCCTGATTTCCTGAATCAGCTTTATTAATAATTGAATTTAATATGTCTTAAATAACATAATTCTGTAAACAAATTAATATTGAAAAAATATTAAAAGCATTTGGTTTGCTTCAGCCTGAGGATATGCAGCAGCAGATTGTGCGAGAAACTTTCCATCTGGTCTCCAAAAGAGATGATAATGTGTGCAACTTTCTTGAAGGAGGGACGTATGTATTACTCATCATAACTATGTACATAACTATGATCAAATAATTAAAAATAAATTAATATTCAGACTCAGAAGTGAGTTAAGTTTAGTTTTATTAAAGCTTCAATTAGATGCTGGGGTCAAACAAAAAAAATAGGTCCGTTTCTGGTCTCATCGGGAAAAAATACAGGGTCGGTAGGTAGGGATTTAGATTTCAGGTACTAGAATGGAAGGCTACTAAAGCTTATAATAAGAAATACATGTATATACATATGCTTTAAGTGTTTTCCACAGGCCATTTAACGGTCCCTCACCGGGGCGCTTGAATTTCGAAATCAAAGTCCGCGGGGCGCCTGAAATTTTCTGATCAGTGTATTTTGGCTGCTACTGCAATTCTTAAGATCAAAGCAATATCGACTTCGCCCAAAATTTTGAAAGCTGATTTACAATCCTGTGTCAACTACATCTATCGCTTTACCCATCTAATGCCCGCCTAAAGGCTGAGCGTCGCTGTATTGGCAAATCAATATTGGCCATTTACTTAGAAGACTGATGGTGGCAAACGACTGTAATCCTCGTGGTAGTTGTGCATTTCATACATAATACTGTCAAAACATTTTCTCGACTTGTTAAGCGTTGTAACAAATTATCGTTGAATTAATTACGCAGTTGTTAATGTGTTGTTTTTTTTAAATCTCAAATGAGCATACTTAAATTTGTAATCCGAAACCCACTCCCGAATGTTAATGTCAACACGTTTGTAATCCGAAATACACTTCTGAAAATAAATATTAACTCGACGTTTAAAGTTTCAAATAACAGTGATAATTTATTTCGTGTTGACCTGAAAAAGGGTGCGAAAATTATGCCGCATGTACAATGTCGCGTCATTTGCATAGAAAGCGTGGGTGTATTGAGCGTTTTATAAACAAGCACAAATCACTTCAGGGGATTAACGCGTGTTCAGTGGCAATATTTCATCAAATCTATTAATAGTCACTGATGCCAAAATTTATTTGATACTTTAGAAAAATGTCAACGTTTGTGTTAAAGAAATTATTGAGAACTTTTATCGTCAATATTTACAAGAAAGTGCTTATAAAAATGGAATAAACGGGATTATCGGGTAATGAATAGAAACTTGAAAAGTAGTAAGTACGCAGTAATAGTCGGGTTGATACGGATGTATTGGGGAATCGTTCGAGTCGGGATTTTACCATCTATGCAGGAAAGTTTTAAACAATTAAAAAATATATCTTTATATTAAAATGACTTGCTAGCTTGTTTTTTGACGCTGTTTTTATAAGAGTTATAACGCACCACAGAATGTCAATTGACATGTTTAATAACAAAAAATCAAAGCCACCCCTATTAGCCCCGGGGCTCCTGAAAAAAATCATCTGGAAAGCACTGGCTTTGTTTGCTTGCTATTACATCTTATATTGAGAAATGAACCGCAATGAATGAAAAAGAAAGATTTTTTTTTGGTGACCCAAATAAAAAGTTGAGGGTGGGCGCTGATTCAGGAGACACGGTTGGGCGACCTAAAACGAACCTATTTTTTTGTTTGGCCTGGGTGTTGCAAAATATCTGTATCAGTGATTAACCTGCCTCCTGAGTTGTAATAAAAACAGAGAATATTAGAAGCGTAAGTTACCTGCGCACATTTTGGAGAGAAAATGGGTTTGGACTTGCATATACACACAACTCACATACCATAATTACTAGTTTTTGGACACTTACTTAAAAACAATTAATTGTTTGTGTCAGAAAATTTAGACACCCAAAAATATTCCCAAAATACAGTGTCTGAAGAGTTAGAGACACACTAACAACATAATCTATGGATTGGATGTTCCTATATTCATGTACATAGCGTCATCTATGTGTACAATCGTGTGCTGGTAAATATCACTTGTGAAAACAGTTATAAAAAAATTATTCTTTAATTTCGTCCTTTTACTTTTAGTTTCTTATCTTCACATGGGACAAAAATTTAATAAATATTGACTTTTGTTTCTTATTATCAATTTTATTTTTTAATATAAATTAAACCTAAATGGTTACTGTTTTCATTTTGCAACAAGTAGAAAACACCAAACAACAAACAAACTATAGTCAAATTACTGATGAAAAGGATGTACGCCATGATGTTTTTGACAGCCATGAACTTTGCACCCGCTTATTCTAATCTCAAGAGTTAATAAGTGTACTGTGTGGAAAACTATCATTTGACATCAGATTGATTTTATGTACATAAATCGGTGTGTTATAATGCTAATTGCTGCTTTACTAGTGGCTGATGTTTACACTATATGAATGAAGCGATAGGTCATGAAGATCATTTGACTCTTTGACACAAATTTTCCTAGCTCAGAATGACACATGCTTGTCAATTATGGTGCATCAAAATTGAGTTAAAAAAATTCTGAGCATCAATGCCCGGATAATAAAAAGGCCCAATATCAGGGTCATCTAAAGCTCTGCACCCTGCACATCTTTTGTGATTTCTTATATTTTCCTATACATGAAACGCCCTTACTACATATGCGAATATAAAATTTGATAACCTTTTAAAAATGCTTTATAATGCTTATAATTTTTCCATCAATTAATACAAGTATAACGTAGCTTTAAAGAGCTTAAACAATAACTTATGAAACAGCTTATTCTTCATTCTGGGTACCGTTTTGACCATTCATATTTTATTATGTATGTTTACATTTTTACCACCCAGGCTGATAGGAGGCTCTGACTTCAAGATCATCTACAGGCATTATGCAACCTTGTACTTTGTGTTCTGTGTCGACTCCTCAGAAAGTGAACTAGGCATTTTGGACTTGATACAGGTTTGCTGATTTCTTCATGGCCAAAAAATATCTATCAGTATCAAAGAAAATGTTTAAAGTTGGCTTATGAGAAAAAAATTGATAAAAGTGATACAAGGCTGATTAATTGCTTGAGTCAAATAAAAGTACAGTTTATGTGAGCAATTTGCTTGTATCTAAATGCAGGATGTGGGGTCTACTTATGGAAATAACTGATATTCATTACCAATATCAACACAAGTTATTTAGCCAATCCATCTTGGATTTGAAGTCATGAACCCCAGATTGGCAGTCATTTCTCTACCAATTCATTATTATAAATGAAGATATTTATCAATAAAATCAGAAATAGTTCTTGCATTGTTTAATAGAATTTCTAAACTGCTTTCAGGTATTTGTGGAGACGCTGGACAAGTGCTTTGAGAATGTCTGTGAGCTGGATCTCATCTTCCATGTAGACAAGGTAGATGTAGTGGACGTAACAATTGTGAACATTATTCATGTAATTTCTAATTTTATCAAGTTTAAATCTGAGAAAAGAAGTTTAATGCATGTGTGTAAAGTGTTGTACCAGATCAGCCTGTGAAGTTTGCACCGGCTAATCAGGGACAACACTTCACACTTTTATGATATTTTTCGTTTAAAGAAAGTTTCTTTTTAGCAAATATCAAATTTAGGCAGAAAGTGTTGTCCCTGATTAGCCTGTGCGGACTGCAAAGGCTAATCTGGGATGACACTTGACGCTCATGCATTAAACCCCCTTTTAACAGAGCCAGTCTCATGTGTAATAGTTATGAGGCACAATTTCTTCATGATTACTTCCCTTGTAAAGGTGCACTACATCCTGGCTGAGCTGGTGATGGGGGGAATGGTGCTGGAGACCAACATGACCGAGATCATCACACGCATTGAGGAGCAGAACAAACTGGAGAAATCTGAGGTTTGTGGCATGTCTGTTATCCAGATTCTCATCATAAAGACCGCCATCATGTAATATACTGTAAACATGTTTTATTTCTTATAATAAAGACGAATACAATGTATATACAGTTTAACCATGCAAACATAAATTCGAAAAAGGGTTAGGTCTTGAGTTCTTCAACATTAATTTATCAAGGGTGTTCCCTATTATATTGTTATATTTAAATAAAAAAAGATATACCTGATTTTGACAATGCTGAAATTCTGGCAAAACTGTTCTTAATACAAAAATTACCTAAACAACCAGAAAGTTTCATCAGGTATCAGTCGGTGCAGACTGCTTAGGCTTAAGGGGGTTGGCACTGAGCACGTTTGTTTTTCAAGATATGCCTCAAATTATTTATCTCCCCTTACCTATGACTGTTATTGGCATATTTACCTATTGGTAGTAATACGCAAATTCATGCTAGGCTGACTGGAAATGTGAAATTATAAGGTTTGTCTTGGTTCCAATTTTTGGAAACAATTAAAAAAAAACAAAAAAAAAACTGGTTTTCAGTGTCTTATTCAGCCTTAGGCCACACGAAATTGATCTGTTGGTCTACGGATTTTCGAAAAAAAAAAGGTGAAGAGGGGAGCAAAAAAATATTTTTTTTTTTTTTTGAAAACAGGAAAATTCTCGAGCGAGCGAAGAAAAAAAATCACATTTCCATAGAAAAATATTGCATTAACAAGAGACACAGGTTTAAACAGCTATATTTTACATTCAAATCAATTATTATACAAAAAAAAAGAATCTATGTACAAACAAGCAATAATATATCTATGAGTTACATACTTTTCAAATAAAAATGTACTTAAATAAGGTTTCAGCACTTTAACTTTAAAATATAGAACACAAGTCTAAAGCTAGTTTCACCTTTGTATACTTCCAAATAATGACAGACAGTCTGACAAAGGCCATGCATATAATCCATTGTTGCTACCTTATTTTTAAAGAGGCATATCGATGGCTAGTACGGTATTGTATTTTTCTGAAATAAATTTGTACATTACAAAGAAATTATTTGATGTTTCTGAAATACACAGACCTAGCTGTTCAACATGTTCCGTCAACCAAGTATTTTAATACTTAAAAAACATTGTCCCTGTGACACTTTTATAACAAGCCTTAAATGATTTTATGTTTATTTTTTGTTCACTTAAAATTGTGTTATAGGAAAAATGTGCCTACATATAGGAAAATACCGTCCATATGCCCATTTAATGAAGAAAATGCATAAACAATCTTATGTCATGTTTCCCCATGTTGTTTGAAATTGAACATGCTTCAACGGTATCTGCTGTTAGTGGCATTCGTTCGAACGTGAACAAACACATTCAAATAAGTCACTGAAGTTGAGTGACTTAACGTAGCAGATGTGTTTATATTTAAAGGGTTGGCTGCAGCAACTTTTCACCGCAATTTGTTACAACGTTCAAGACAGCGAAACAGGAAGCCAGTTGTTCTGGTCGTCACGATCGAATTTTTTAGCGTCTGCATTTATCGATTAAAAAGGTTACGAAACACTATATTTGGCATTCGTATTCAGCGTCAAAATCTTTTTTGCGAGATTGCATTTTTTTTTTTCACAAACTAAAAAAAACACATGTGCTATGGTTACAGAAGGACACAAAAATGAGTGCGAGTGAGGTATTATTTAAAAAAAATTCCATTTTGAAAAACAGGTGCGGCAAATCCGACGACCAACAGATCAATTTGGTGTGGCCTTATAAACAATTAAACAATCTAAAACAAATGATTTTTTATTTAAAAAGTGACAAAGGCGTAATAACTAAAGCACTACATCCCCACTACAACACAGTTACTGTTACTGTGTCATTATACACAAGATATAATGATGCTCAATCAAATTTCGCTTATTGTTATAAATTCATCGTAAATCATTATTTTAAGTTCTTTTTGTGATGTGGTTATATGTCTTAGTGTTGTATCTATGTGTTGTTGATTTTGATTTTATAATATTTTTTGCAACGCTGCATTTTACGCTAATTAACTTTAATGCAATATGGCCAAATCCGATGGTTATTTTGAAAATATTAATTGTGAACCATAAAACTGTATTACATGTACCATGAAGAAACCAAATTACTGAGTGAAGTTACTTGTTTTTTGTCAATCATAATTTTTCATGATAGACGGATAAGCTTGATGGAACCCCTGTTGTAATTCGGACTTACGTAAGTGTATCAGTTATGTCTGTATTGTATTCATGAAGACATCTTGCTGATTGTAATGTTTACATGCATCAAGATCTTTCTGTGCTGGATTGTGTCTCTGATGATAGAAGTTCTAACAGTTTGAGAGATCTTTTTAATTTTCTGGTTTTTGTCTTTAACTTTATTTTACTGGTACATGTAAGTAAATTTAAAAAGAATTACTTTAAATATGAAACGTTTAGTTTTTCAATGTTGGATATTGAAGAGTACAAAATGTATACAATAATAATTGCCCTTTAAGAATAATGGTATAAATATAACTTGAATATTTGCTTTTGAAATAGTGCATTGATATTCTCTGCTTTAGGAATGTTGGACTTGAAGTCTGAATTTAGAGCTGCATATATACTGGTGCTTGGAAAACTGGGCTTAATGCATGTATATCAAGTGTCGTCCAGATTTGCATGTGCAGTTTGCACAGGCTAATCAGGGAGGACGCTTTCCGTTTTTATGAAATTTTTTGTTTGAAGAAAGTCTCTTCTAGGCAAAAATCCAGTTAAGAAGGAAAGTGTCGTCCCTGATTAGCCTGTGCAGACTGCACAGTCTAATCTGGGTTGACACTTAACGCATATGCATTAAGCCCAGTTTTACCAGAACACGGCTCATTTGTCCTCCTGGACACTGGCCATCCTGACATTTAGTGATTCCTCATCTTTGCATACATAGTTTGCAAGCTGATGCTATTAACTGATTATAATTAATTAAGCCATTAACATGCCCACAACAAGTTCATAATAAATTATTTGAAATATAAAGGTACATTTTAACAAACTGATCACACGTTGTGGAAATAGTTTTAAAAACCATCGCTTATTATCATAAAATCAACACTGGCTATTATTTATAACAATTTTCAGAGGGCCATTTACTCAGTGGGTATTTGTGCGGGAACACAAATGACCGCCTATGCTAAAAAATGTATACGGCATATGTCTGGGCTGGCTAGTGTCCGACATTCAAACATATTTTGAAATGTTTATGGATGTGCTTTCAGTTCTGTGTCTTTTATGAAAATCAAACCATTAATGTATTCTCCCAACAATTTGATTTAGAAGATAAATTGTGCATGTTTAGTTCTGTGATCACAAAAAAATCGCCCTTTTCATATCTTTGGTACTCATTAAAATGACTTTCCATATTTAGCTCACCTGAGCACAAAGAGATCGCCTTTTGTCCGTTGTGCGTCATCGGTCTTGCTTCTGTCGTCAATATTTACCTTGTTAGTACTCTAGAGGCCACATTTATAGTCAAATCTCCATTTAACTTGGTCAGAACAATTTTTCCAAAAGATATCTATGGCCGAGTTCGATACTGGGTTATATGAGGTAAAAAACTAGGTCACTAGGTCAAATTAAAGGAAAAGCTTGTTAACACTCAAGAAGTCACATTTATAGTCCAAACTTCATGAAACGTGATCAAAACATTTTTTTTTAATGATATCACGACTGAGTTTGAAAATGGTTATGGTTTGTTAAAAAATATGGCTGCTGGAGGTCGGTGCAGTTTTCCTTATATGGCTTAAGTAAAACCTTGTTAACACTCTAGTTCATTTGTTTAGGCTTCCACATTTGTGTTAGTGTTACTTTGACACTTCAAAATGTTTAACAAAGAATATATAGCTACCGGTATATGCTTCTTTTGACAAGCTTTAAGTAGTCAGTGGTGAAGAGTGACTTAAAACTTAAGTTTGCTTAAATCCTTGCTTCTAAAGGCAAAACTATTAATTTATGTTATGCTAGTTTTTGTGAGTTAAGTGGCAATGTTCTTGGACCTCACAAATTTTGCTTTAAACATTGTAAAATTTTTGCTCAAAAAATGTTTGACACAACAACATTAATTCCAGTGCCTGTTTTCAGTACATGTATTGCTGTTTAAATATGCTTGGCATTAATCATTTGTTAACACATTTGGAAACTTGACAACAGTTCACACTTTACAGCACTGAGCAGCGATGCTTGATCTGTAATAAAGATTCAGAAGCCAATATTGCTTCATTGATGGGTTATTTTTTATCATTAATAACTTTTGATCATTAAAATGCCATTATGTCATGGGTAATGTTGGTAAAGAAATTTACTGACAAATGTTTTGATGCTGCTTGAATTTCAGGAGACTTTATTAGACCTGTCAATTCTTAAAGAATTGAGAGAGAAAATTGCTAAGATATAGTAAGTAACATCAGAATCTGTGGTCTCTTTAGAGCATTAACAATAAAATTCGATCAATACAAATTATACAATATTTTTGAAGAAAGAATGCATCTTCAAGCATTTTGGTTTGAAGTTTTTACTACAGTTACATGTAATTGAACTTTAAAATAACATTTTTTGACAAAAATCATTCATCAAACACAGCCTGTTTGTGACCACAGCTTGAGATATTAAGATTTTCTGCTTTCATACAAGTTACTGTTGGATTTTTCTTTTGCTGTTTGTTTATGCAGCTACTGTTCATCTGTACAAATTCAGTATATGAGCAGCGCTCACGAAAAACAGGGCTAAATGCATGTGCGTAAAGTTTCATCTCAGATTAGCCTGTTCAGTCCGCACAGGCTTATCAGGGACAACGCTTTTCACCTAGACTGGATTTTCGTTTAGAATAGACTTCATTTTAACAAAACGTTTCATAAAAGCGGAAAGTGTCGTCCCTGATTACCCTGTTTGGACTGCACAAGCTAATCTAGGACGACACTTAATGCACATGCATTAAGCCTCCTATTCATAAAGCTCATATTGAAACTTCTTTAACCAACAAAGCCTAATAGATTATGAAGATTGACAAGCCTCCCCTTGTTAACCTTTGTTCCACCTATCAGATAAATTTAAGTACACAATGACATTCATCTAATATTCTCTTTTTCTCTGCAGTTTCTTTTGTCAAAAACATATTTAACAATCATCATTGGCAGTCTCAGGAAACAGTTTATAAGCCTGATACCTTGGGAAAAAATATGAGCCTCGCTCTTACAAAACAGGCCCTAATGCATGGGCGTAATGTCCCAGCTAAGCCTGTGCAGTCCGCACAGGCTTATCAAGGACGACACTTTTTGCTTTTATAGATTTTTTTCTTTAAAGGAGACCTCTTCTCAACAAAAATCCAGTGTAGGCGAAAACCCATATTACATAACTGATAGGTAGTAAAAGGTCCAAATACATGTTGAATACTAGGTAAATGATATATCATCATGTATGTTTCCCAATTGATTGATATAGGCATTGTCATTGTGTACATTACCATCATTTTTGTAAGTGTTTGTGCCCTCTTCATTCATGTTAGTTCTCTTAACTTTAAATTTCTTTCATTATAACAAATGGCTTTACACAGGCCAGCTGGAATTTTTCTTGCTTCTTTGTAATTATAGAAATGGTTGCTTATTTCTGACAATATAAAAGCTTATTTTGACATCTACCATATGCTAGTGTCATCTTTTTTTCTTCTTTTTTTTATATAATAAAATAGACCCGTTTCAAAATGAATTGTGACAAATAAGTTTGAATTGATATAAGTTTTTTATATGGTTATCAATGGGTAAGTTTTTTTTTAGAAAGTTTATTGTTACTCATTTTGAAATTGGTTTATTGTGTATGTGGTCTATAGCTGTGTTTAAAAACCTTGATAAGTTGCCTTAAATAAATAAATATGGATTTACTGGAACTAAAATACAATGAATTGTCAACAGAAGTAAAAGATGATCAAGCTCTCACAGATGGCTGATTTTTTTGTTTCACAGAGCTAAAGAAAATACCATATGATCTGCAGTAATAATGTCTGAATTTGGTTGCAAAATGTGAAAGAAGACCAAAAGATTCTGATTGGAATGTGTTTACAGTATGAAGTGTGGTCTAACACGTGCCCAACTCATAGACTAGTTATGTTAGTCGAGATCCTGTGTGTCTTGCTGTCTAGGGGACTGTTTCAAGATACTGTTGTAAGTTAATTACAATTTGTAAATTTGCATTGAATTTTTGACGCTCAAGATGTTAAGTTGTGCGAACAAACTTTGAAATTATTTGTTGACTGTTGGTCCGTTAGGACGGGACTTTTTTTTTCAAACTTGAAACTATAAAATAGGGATTGGCTACTGTGAATCAATTACCCGTATAGTTTTAATTAATTTAGGGAAATGGCAGCATTCAATTCAGACTCACAATGGGAGATAATGCATTGACAGTAATATATGTCAGATATTTTGTTCTATTATCTATAAATTTATTTAGAGAAAGTATTAAATATATAGCTCAATATTTAGCGCAACAACATTGATCTGGCACTCGTGAATTCAATTAGAATAAATTTTACACTTTGATTTTTTCCTATGGTTTTGTTCTTGCATGTTTTGTATGAGTTTAGCGAGGCCGTAACAGTATACTAAGTGAGGAACAGTTCAATTGATTTAAATCGCTTCTGTTACGGAACCAAAAATATTGATTGAAACAGGATTTTAATAAATTCATTCATAATTGCCTGGGCAATCAATCCTTAAAAGTTAGTTTCTTTCAATTATTGAAACAGTCTCCTGATATAGAATTGTTCAGTATGTCTGTTTTCCTGTCCCTATCCTGTTCATTTGACATCAGCCTGTTACTTGCCGGGTATGTTCAGCTTGATTTTTCCAGTTAAAAAAAAAGGATTTTGTAATTTGTACTAAAGAATAAATTATAATGACATTTTGAAGGCGATGTTGTAAAGCCCCTTGGTAGAGCAAAACTAATTTAATGCATGCTAAAATAGCATCAGCTTCTATGAAACAAAAATACTTTAATATCTGTGAAATCAATTCTATGTACGCTAGTGTACTTAACTCGATTAACTCCAGAGGCATCACATACTGTGTATGATGTGTATAGAAACTAGGCAATTGATACTCCGCAAATCTTTATTGTGTCGTTTTCTGAGAAAACTGGGCAAAATGCTTGTGCGTAAATTGTCATCCCAGATTAGCCTGCTCAGTCCGCACAGGCTTATCAGGGACGACAATTTCCGCTTTTATGGAATTTTTCGTTTAAATGATGTCTCTTCTTAGCGAAAATCCAGTTTAGGCAAAAAGTGTCGTCCAGGATTAGCCTGTGCGGACTGCACAGGCTCATCTGGGATGACACTTTACGCACAAGCATTTTGCCCAGTTTTCTCAGAACACGCCACATATCT